>VYZW01034740.1:25443-37971 GCA_013401315.1 Balaeniceps rex | reverse complement strand
ATGGCCATCAGTCAAACATATTGCAGTGCACCATAGACTTGGGTATGTGTGACCAGACCCCATCCTTCTGCAAGTGGAATATTAATCCTTGTCTGGTGCATGGCTGTGCTTACATAGTTGCAGGACATGCAGGAGTCTTTATAAACTGTAATGCAGCAAAGCTGTCTGCAGGTTCAAGCTCTTACTGCGGAGCTAAGTTTCAGAAATCGTCTTTTCAAAAATGTGTGTATTGGTAGTGTTTGCTGGAGTCCTCATTTAGCCTGCAGGATCCTTGTTGCTGGTGTGGTGGTTTGAAAGTGGGGAGAAGGGATTGAGATTTCATTCCAGGGAAGGGGAGGCTGTTGGTTTGTTTTGTCTTTTTTTAAAGACATGAAGTTGGCAGGACATTCTTTTTTCTTCTCTCTCCCATTGAGGTGCCACACAATGTTCTTATTGTCAGATTTAAGTCAAATTATGCCATAGGGAACCTGAAAGCTTAGACTGTGGGGAGGGGAGAGAGGCATGGTAATCACCAGCCATGTTTGCCGGAGAGCCTCCTGTTGTTCCTTGAGTCTTGGATAAGCATTTTCTGTTGGGTTCAAAACATGGAATACTAGTGTCTGACATAATCTTGAGCCTTCACTGTTCATCACATTTCTCACTGAAACTAGCAGGATTTGCAGAGTGTGTTGCAAATGCTTGTTTCCTTTTCTCTCAGCAGAAGGAATTTAGGAGGTGATAGCAAAGGGTAGTATTATCTCTGAGGGGTAGTTTCCTTAGATTTTCTGTATAGTCAACAGAGAGAGTGCTTCTCTTGAGAGCAGCTCAAAGCATTTAAGCTTAGATTTTTCCTGTGAACTGTTTGCCAGAGGAGTCTTACTCTAGAGGGACAGCTGGGAGGCAGCTTTTGGGAGTACTACCCTTGTGAGGAGCAAAACAAAATCTTGTGCTATTTCTATTAAGTTTCGAAAACAACACACCAAACAGGAAAAACTTCATAATTTGAAATCAGAATTTGTCAAAAATTGTTTCATTGCAAAATCTGCATAGTTTGAGGCACTTAGTTTCTTCTTTCACAAATTCTTGTGCAAACTGAGATGATTTCTTAGGTTTTCAGATAAGAACTGGCTGTTCCTAACTTGTTATTGTTCATTGTTAAGCTAGCTTCCAGTAAGTTTCCTATGCATTGTTGCAAGTTAGCAATTTTCCCCTCTTAATTCCACAGACTTTATTTAAAAAAAAGGAAAGAATGGAAGAAAAAAGCCTATGTCTGGTGGGTTTATTTATTCTAAAGCGTGGAATTCTCACATCTGGTACTGATTTTGGTTGTGGTTTTCTTTCTTTTAAGAAGTGTATAATCTTTTGGACGTGGCTTGACACTTGCTCAGTATGAATGAGTCAGGAGAGCGTGTGGCCAGAATACTGACGTGACATGGCCACAACTTTTGGGTGCTCTTGATGTTAAGCATTAGCTAAAGCTGCTGTTGTTCCTCTTCTCTCCCTAGTGTGGTTCCAATAACTGAAGCAAGTGTAATTATTGCAGTCTCCTCTCCACACAGAGCAGAATCCCTTGAAGCTGTAATGTACTGCATCAATACCTTAAAAGCATCCGTCCCAATATGGAAAAAGGTATGTTTGGGTACAAATTTGATTTTAGGCCCGTGCCAGAATCTTAGACAGCTGGGCTAAAGGCTGCTGCTGCTCTTAAAGGAAGCAGCTGAAGCATTATCTGCAGCAGTTGCTCCTGACAGGATGCCAGTGTCTAGCACCAGCTTCTTCTAATGCAGCCAGGCCCATCTGTGACAGGTGGGGCACCTGGAAGGTCCTCCCTTGCCTGTACCATCCAGCTCCTCTTCCTTTTAATGCCATCCTGTGGTCTAAGTGAAGGAGCTCTGAGCTCTTCTCTTTTGATTGGCAAAACTCAGTTCTGCACAGGGTTGTGGAAGAACTTTGAGTCAGCTTTGCTTTGGACAGCATTGCAGTTTGCAAGTAAAAGTGGCATTTCTTGTCTTTCTGTTTTCCCCTCATCCCTATAGCCTTGAGAAAGCACAAAGCGTTAAGCAACAGCACACAATGAAGGAATGAGCAGAGGTCCCCAAGCTAGTGTAGGCACACAACAATGTGTGGAGAGACCAGCCCAGGTCTAGAAAGACCCTCATTGCATAACCATAGTGTTGCATGCAAGTAGTGAGCATTACCTCTGCCCTCTCTCCCAGGCAGAACTTGGCATGTGGTTAACAGTGATGTTCTCTGCATTGCTGCACTTTTCTGACACCTTTCGAGAGACTGGTTCTGTGGTCTCAGAAAGAATAATCAGGGGCTCAGAGCCCTGCTGAATTTGCTGCTTAGACCTGGGCTGCTACTGGGTAGTCCAGTCAGTCCCAAAGGTCTAATACTTACTGGATTTTGTGTATTGTTGTCATTTTTATTTTTTTAATATTGACATTTTGTATATACTTAAATACTCTCCTAAAAATGATGGTGCGGTAGGTAACATAGCAACACATAAAAAGGGCAGTTTCAGACACGAGTGCTATGTGCTCTACAGCTTTTACATCATTTCTTCTAGATCTCTTTCTTGAATTGACTTCAGTGTAGGTGGGCCCTTCTGAATTTAATGGGGCTAAGCCCGAGGTTCAGCATCTGCCCCCATGTAAATCAGTATGTTTTAAAGGTGCTGTCCTCTTTTCTGTTTGCCAGACAAGTGCTGTGTAGTCCTGTTGTGATCAGTAAATAATAGCGGGATGGCTGTTGAGTTGTTTGGCCTGGCTTGTGGCTGTATGTAGCAGACTCCCACAATATTTCCCATTCTTTGTTTATATTTGCAGGAGATTTATGAGGACGAATATTCTTGGAAAGAAAACAAGGAATGCTTTTGGGCAAATTCAGAAAAATAACTGTACTCTTTTAAAAATAAAGTGTTACTGTTCCTGATGAGCATACTGGTTTAGCTTTGCATTGTTTTTACAGAGAATCTATATAGTTTTAAGCAGTTGTAATAGACATTTCAATCTGAATAATTTAATTTGGACTGAACAAAATGAATGAGTAATAATTAGAGTTTTTAAGTGTTCTTGACTCTCCTTTGAAATCATCTCTTCATGCATTTTAACACGGAGTGAGTTTTTAAAACAATCTTCCCTAAAATTCCTTGTTGCAAGACGTTTAGTCCTCTGTGGTATATACTGCTTTAATGCCTTTACATTGATAGTCTGTGTTCACTGTCTGCATGGGANAAGTGCTGTGTAGTCCTGTTGTGATCAGTAAATAATAGCGGGATGGCTGTTGAGTTGTTTGGCCTGGCTTGTGGCTGTATGTAGCAGACTCCCACAATATTTCCCATTCTTTGTTTATATTTGCAGGAGATTTATGAGGACGAATATTCTTGGAAAGAAAACAAGGAATGCTTTTGGGCAAATTCAGAAAAATAACTGTACTCTTTTAAAAATAAAGTGTTACTGTTCCTGATGAGCATACTGGTTTAGCTTTGCATTGTTTTTACAGAGAATCTATATAGTTTTAAGCAGTTGTAATAGACATTTCAATCTGAATAATTTAATTTGGACTGAACAAAATGAATGAGTAATAATTAGAGTTTTTAAGTGTTCTTGACTCTCCTTTGAAATCATCTCTTCATGCATTTTAACACGGAGTGAGTTTTTAAAACAATCTTCCCTAAAATTCCTTGTTGCAAGACGTTTAGTCCTCTGTGGTATATACTGCTTTAATGCCTTTACATTGATAGTCTGTGTTCACTGTCTGCATGGGAAGTCACAACAGGACAATTGGATTTGTTTTAATCCTAAAAATAAGTCCTGAGTAGTTTAAATTTATATGACTGTAGAATTAGCTTGCAAGCTTTATGCTACTTTGACATTCTTGTAACATGAAAGCTATTTGAAGTAGATTGAACATTTTGGTATAGACAGAGAAGAAAATATAAACTATGCCCCAGAGTTACTAACTTTTTAGTAGTGGTTATGTCCCAGTAGCTCTGTCTAACAGAAACATTTTTACACTGCAGCTGATACTACAAGTCTATTGCATTAAAAACATATGGACAGACCATGATTCAAAGTTAGATCTAATACTCTGCCAGCAACAAACTTGCATTAGCAGTAACATGCAAACCTGTAACTATTTAATGATATCTTGACATCATTAATTTTGAAGGAGCTTTTTTGGCTGTGTAATTGTGTGGTGCTGCAGAAAAAATAAAGGCAGCTATTACGACAAATAGACAACTGTAAGTTTAATTAATTTTAGTAGTTTGACTTTAGATGTGTCAGGATTCAAAGTCATTGAAATGGATTAGTTTTTCAAGGAAAGTGTGTCTATTGAACTTTTTGCAGTTTTTATATGCACATTTTATATTCACATTTATGATTTTAATACAATTTTTCTCATTACTGTTTTGAAACTTAGTTAAAAGAGAAAAAGACTGACATAGTATGTCTGTGCTTCTACTGGAAACAATGGGATGCTCATCTGAGTAAGATAATTTTATTTATATTATTGTACTGTGCCATGATAGTGCTAAGAGTTCAAAGTCCCATTGTGTATGGCATTTTTACTACTGCTGAGAGGCAGTTTTATCTAGTCATCTTTATCAATGTAGACAAGATAGATATAAAGGAAGGGAAATGAGGTAAAGAGAAGTAAAATGATTTGCTCAAGTTTGTATATCATTACATCACACAACACTTAAGCCTCAGCTGTATAATCCATTTCATTGTGTCTGCAGTAAAAATCCACGAAGAGCTGCTAGCTGCACAAAATAAAATGAGAAAAATAGGCGATGACCTTTTTTCCCCCAGTGATCTCAATCAGTTTTAATACTTAGTGATGGTTACTGTACCTGGATTAAGTAAACCCCAGTGAAACATACAACTTCAGGCAGAAGCATAGTTAAACTGTGCTTGTTAACTTACTGATGCACTTTCCTTGATGGGAGTGAGCAAGTCCTTCCTCTGCAGGGCAGCAGCTGCTCCTTGTGTGCTTACACATATGCAGCCTCCAAATCAGGTGGGCCCTATTATCTAGGCAGAGCTGAGCAAGTTCAAGGTTGAATTTTCCTTTGCTTTGGAGGTTGGAGAGAATCCCTCTGCTATTTGAATGTCATTTTTACCAGGAATTGTACAGAATCCTGAGTACAGATCACTTGCTTTGCCAAATAATTCTTTTTGTTTTTAGAAAAGAAATAAATACACAAACTTCCCCATTTTTGGTGTTCGTTTTTCCACGTTCATATTTGCTGTTACCATGCAACTAATTAGTGTATTAATTTCACAAAAACAAATGGCTAGCTTGCCTTGCAGTGGATGGTTTATGAATGAAGTAAAAGCTATGCTGTGCTTGCATACTGGTGCTGTGCTCTAATACAGAAAAATAGTGGTATTTAGAACAGTTAAAATTGTACTTGGGGCCCTACGATCAGGGGCAATTCCTGTTGCACTACTGCCTCTCTAGTGCTGTAGTCTCCTGGAAGATTTCTCCAGGGTGACCTTAAGTGCACCTTCCCCATCAGCAATGCAGCTGGGAAGGAGGGTGCAGAAAAGAAGAGAAAGAATAGTTGTGTACTTCCCCACAGTGACCAGGAACAATGAATGGAAGAGATGTTGTACTGAGTCACAGCTGAGTGTTACAATGTGTGTATGCTGCCATGGTCAAAACAATGAAATGTCATTTTGTGTCCCTAGCTGTGCATGAGGCAAGTACTGCTTTGTTCTGGAACAATGATGTATCAGTCTTGTGTAACTTTGGGTTCTTCAGCTGGCATCTAAAAGCGAAATGGAAATGCCCCTAGGAGGGATGATGTACAAAATTAGAGGTAGATGTATCTCACTGAAATTTAAGTCCATACTCTGAGCTTGGTGTTCCGGCTCCCTCTGTAGGGCTACCCTCTCTGCTACAGCAATATTATCATTAAGAGGGCAAATTACTCTGTTCTAAGGGAGTTGCCTAAGGCTATGTCTGGAGTGACCCAGAAGCGCTTCCAGATTTCCAGGCCAGGGTATGAATCCCAGCTGTGTCTGACTGCGTGTCAGGGAAAGATGTGGCTGCACATGTCCAGGTTTCCACACATGCAGGACTAGGCTGCTGGATGGGGGCTACCTTGTGTTCTGGTGAGGTCCGTGAGCAGGATGACAGGCAGCTGCAGATCAATATACAATGCAGTCCTAATTTTCTGGGACAAGTCCAGCTGTTTCTCTGCCTTGGCTGTAGGGGAGGGTAATCCCACCCCTCCGTGGCTCTTCCAGCTGTGTCACAGCGAGCTGCAGAGGTGGTGGCTCCAGGTGCAGACAGATGTTTCCGGGAACAGATGCTGCAGACCAGAGGATCATCGTGGGATTCCTGTAGAGATCTGCCCCATGAGGGGTGTTTGTGGAAGGGAAGCGCATGTCTTCAGAGCAAGCATTTGTCCTTCTGAAAAGATGTCTTGGTCTTGGCTGGCAACATTTGGATATACTGATCCATCCCTTTGTCTGGCAGAATGTCCGTATACCAGCATCGCTTAATTTTAAGAATTTCCTTTCCTTTTTGATTTTGATCTTTCATTCTGCTCTGTTCTCAAGAGAAGCTCAGCCTGATGCATACTGTGAAAACAGTAGTCATGAAATAAACGGGGGATGATGACGACGACTGTGTTATAAGGAGCCTACCCAGGAGATGGCAGCCGAGAGACGGCTGTGCGGGAGGAGCGGCTGCCACCCTGCCCAGGTGCTGGCGGTGCTGCGGAATACAGGCGCTCGCTTCGGCTGTTACTCATGGAGGTGCCACTGTCGCACTCAGGAATGAAGCCTTTAGATTGCTCAACTTTAAACTAGATTTTTGGCTTTTCTCTCAGCTCACTTTTCCCATAGCTGTTCAAGGAATTTGTAGTTTTATAGACCAACGCATTCATTGTTCCATCAAAAACATTAAAAGGAAAAAACTGCTAAAACTAATTATTAACAAAGTCAAATTGTCTGTGAAAGCAGACAGTGCTACCCCTTGCCTGCCAAAAAGCTCTGAAAACTCAATCTTGAGCTCTTCCATTAAGTGTCCTGTGGAGGTACTTGAAGAGAGTTAAGAATAGGCTGATGACTATAAATCAGCAGTTTCTTTGAGTACCTTAGGCCTGTTTTTTAAAAACAAACCAACCATACAATTTGACCTTATCAAGTGTTACAAAAATTAGCATCCCAATGTATCTTTGTAGCAGTTCTGTTTTAAAAGTTCCATTTTGACTGTTTTAAGAGGCAAATACATTTTAAAAACTGCTAGCACACCAAAGCCTGTGATTGCATATGAATAATTGATCATAAATGAGGGCAGAAAGTTTGACTTAAAAGATAGGACTCAACTTTTCTGAGGCTGTGAAAGTTATGTATACTTTATTACCTTTAAAGGCAATAAAAAGTTGAGGCAATTAGCTATAGATTTTGAGATACATTTTCATACCTTCATTTTCTTTAGTCTTTAATTTGCAAGCTTTTGTTGTACCTTAGTTTTGGATATAAAGGGTAATACACACAAGTCAGTATATAAGGAATCTGGCTTTCAGTTCTGCAGAAATTGGTGAAAGATGGAATTTTGTGCCTTAAGATTAGGGTTATCTGGTTCTGTATTATGGAATTGTTAAAGTTGGTAGCCTGAGTGTTTATGTACCACTGTTAAAAGCATGGAGGAGTTGAAAGTGGAAAAAAAAAGGAAGCTCCATGAAAGTGGCTAGTTTTCAGGTGGTAGTTACTGCTATGACTGTCTCCCTGTTGTCTTCCTATTCACAGTGAAGTTCCTCCCTCTCTTCCTTTCCCACCGTGCTCCTGCTGAAATGTTGCATTTGGCTTTTCCAACATATGGTGGGGAGTAGCCAGAGCTGGTGTCAGGACAGTATAAAATGCAGGGCATGAGACTGGCAGAATATGGTGTAATTTTAGATGCCAGTGATGATAACCCCATGGTTATAGGAAGGCCTGACCATGGTGAGGTTTTAATACCAACTATTCAACCAGAACTATTAAAATACAGATATTTTGCACTAATGTGAACTGACTTACACTACAGTATAGCTTACCAGTAGTGTTGTGACGGTAACCAACGACTTCAAATGCAGCTTCTTTGTATAACTAGCAGAGTCATCCCCTTGGGGTTTTCACTGTGTGCTACTGGAACAAACACATATTTGGGCCCATTTTATGTAGTGCTTTTTCAGTAGCATTTCTTCTCTTTAGGGTGCTGTTTAAAAATAAATGAGTCTGTGTTCAGCAGTATTCTTGTTTTTATTGTAATAATGCTGTTACGCCTGCAGGTAGGCACCACAGTGATACAGTCCCTGCTCCCATAGAGCTTACATGCTAGCTTTCAGAAGTCATTTGATTATAAACTCTCTTGCACATCCCAAATCTATACATAGGCTCATATGAAGCTAACTCTGATTTTGGACTTGATTCTAGTACTTCAAGAAGTCAGCAGCTAGATTTCAAGACCAGAATGAGATGTAACTTGAGTTTGCTGAAAGTATTCCTGACTTTTCTTGCTGCAAGCACAAACAGAAGCACATGCTGAAGCTCAGTATTTCAGAGTATTATTTCACCTGTAGTGAGCCGTTTTTAAAAAGTAAAACTAAAAAAAACAAACAAACCCCTTGCACATAATACAAAATATACACAAGATTTCCAGCATTATTTGCAGCTGTGCCAACTTAAAAGTGCAATAGACTCACCCATTACAAAAACTGAATTAACCATTTAAGTATTAATTGTAAAAGAAAAATAAACTAGTATCTTGAAGTGGTTAAGATACAAAAACCTTACCCATTGCTATGCCTTCCCTTTATTTTAGGAAAAAGTATTATGTCCAGGCTGGGGGGAAAATCCTGTTGTCTGGGACAAAGTAAAACCCAGCGAAGACTACTGAATTGAGTCATTGCTACCTGATTGATAAACTGTTAAATCCCCAAAGAAGTTGGATGTCAGATACTGACCTGTACCTCCCACCAAAGATGGAAGAAGGAAATCTGGCTGAATGCCTAAATTTCCCTTGCAAGCAGCACCAGAAATGGAAGATGCTGCCATCCGCTGCATTGTGAAATTCCCCCTCTGGCCTGGAGTGCATTACCCTGGTTATGTAGGAGCGTCCCACACATATGGGTGTAGGGTTTCGTTTTCTTCCTCACAAGTTTATACAAGAATTGAGGCAGACAAATTTTTATCTTTACTTTCAGAGCATTTGCCCTCAGGGCTTATAATTACAAGTCAGGAGCTTATTCTTTATGCAATAGCTTTATGCAATTGCTACTTTTTTTTTTTTTTTTTACTTTTTAAATAATTGTTTTCATCACAGACTCAGCTGATGGCAACAGTCTTGTTTGACAATCAAGATCAGAAGCTGGATTGTTTTTCCGAATGTTAAAAAAAACCCACCCCAAAACATAACATTTCATAGATACAAAATAAATCCAAAACACATATAAAACTACACTGAGCACAATCCAGCTGTCACTGCAAATGAAGCTGTTATTTGCCAAAGAGATGTTTGGCTCCTGACTGATATTACTGATTAAAAAAGACAGTAAAACTTTCAAATGTGCTCAAGCCTAGTTTTTGAAGAGTCCCTCAGAAAATAGTCTGAAAGGTGCCTAAGCACAATTACAATTTAGCTTTGGGGGACCGAAAACATGACCTTGGGTTCTGAATCAGGCACATTTAAATGTTTTACTCTTCAAGTAAATCACCTCGAGTTGGAAACAATCTCACTTGCATGGCAGCGTACTTAAGGACAACACACACATCTTCTCTCACTATCAATTATAAGCATAACTGCCAGCCATGAGAGAGAAAGGCAGCCAAAAGGCCAATTCCCCTGACTGTTTACAGTCTTACAGCATGGGCCTTTTTAAGACTGAGCTTTCATTAAAACCAGGCAGCATAACGGCATGTGATAAACTTGAGGTGTGTAACCAACACAAAGTCACCCAAGTGTTGTGCTCAGAGCTCCTTCCAGAGCACTACAGTACTTTACTGTATAAAACATAAGTTAACTTCATCAAGACATGAACGCATGGGACCAAATAAAATGTGACAGGTAAGGAGGTCATACTGAACTTTGGTCTCCTGGAACGCACTGAGATGCTAACGAAACAAGTACAGTGAACAATTTACAGAGCTTAGATCTTCACTGTCCTCATATGCATACTTCCTCAGTCATTATCCCCTTTAGTTCACTTCATGTTCTCAGTCTTGTAAAATCTTTCAGTACAGAATTAAGGGCAAGATCTTGACTGTCTTCCCTCTTTACTTCAAAAGCCAAACTGATGTCAGAGGGGCTGTGAGCGTAAAGCCCAGTGTTACAGTAGTGGTAGTGCTGCTCAAGATGAAATCTGAAAACCAATCGTAACATTGCAGAGAACATGCTGTAAGTGATTATGAAATTCATATTTTCTTGGAGAGAAAGTATGCAGAGGGCAGTTATACATACCATTTGGCAATATTTCCCCGAAACAATGTACTTCAGTAATTTAGTTGTGATCTTAGTGCAAGGAATATGGTGAACTTTTGGAACAGTTTGCCCATCCAGTTGTCCTGTAGCACCCAGACAGACATCCTCATACACAGTTCCCACTTTATAGATTAGTTGACAAAGGTTTGCTGGTGCAAATTATTTCTCGACAACAATAAGGATGGAGCTAGTCAATGAAAAAATGAGTTTTCTTCTCCCAGTCTGGAAGCAGTATTCACCACACATTCATCATCAACTTAATATAAAATGTCCTTTACACATATGGTACTTGTCAACTGAATTACAAACTGATGCTGTTCCACAATAATCTGAAATAAATTGCTCTGTTTCACTCTGCAGTGGATCAGGAGAAGGGTTGCTGGCACAATATGTTACTGTAAACTCCGGACCTGCCAGTTCTACGGTCTAAGTTTGTTTGAAAGGCAAAAATTTATAAGAAAAGGCACTATAAATCATTTTTGAAAAAACCAAACTGTCCTGCAGTTACTCTTACAATAGAGTAGAATCTGTAAAATATTTTCATCTATAAAAAGACACTTCCATTAAAAATGTTTAAATGTTACTAAGCTTTANTAAATAGTGTGATGGTAGAAATGCATATGTGCACATGCACACACATACAGTGTTTGATTTGTAGACAATTCCTAACTCTAAAATGAAAGGAGCTGGGTCTTAAACTCCTGCCTGGTGCAACTAAATGCCAAAACAGCAGTGCTGAGTAGCCAGTTGTCTCCCTGCTAAGATACAGGCATCTCCATGCTGCTTTGGTGTGCCGAGGAGCCCTTCAAGCCGCAATGCCCTGGCACATAGAAAAACTTTTCTCTCCCCTCCCCTTAATCTAGGTATCCTTTGTAAATGACTTTCTGCCCTCGCCCTTCTCTTTTTGTCTGTTCAGTGTATATCCTCTCCCTCCTTGCTTCTAACCCCCAGCCTTGCCCACTGGGAATATCATGGGAGTTCAGAGCCCGGTTGGGGAGCTATGGAAGCAGGCAGGCAGTGTCAAAAGGAAAAAAGTGAATGCCACAGCCCATGTTTTGAACCACTGGAATCTCATTTATCATATTCATGTTGCCAATTTCTATGGGGACCCATTTCAGAATTTTGATTTTTAAAGCCCTTTTAAAATGCTCCCATCAAGGGCGCAATGCCAATGCGGTATTATACATACCACCAAACTGCATGTGCGATTTTGTTCAGCACCAGAAAGGAGGAATTCCAAAGAAAATAGCCCAAATGTATCTATCCCTTTCTGCTTTTAAGATTATAAACATCTACTTACTTTCCACAAAACAGCAACCAATACTAACAGCAAGAGGAGTCCAGCCAATATACTGCCAATCACAACACCAACCGGTATCTCAGCTTTCTCATCTGGCTTCATTATTGTAACTGGGATCTGAAAGCAGAGACATTGTGCGTTAGGGGTTAACGTTAACTGCATATAAAATAGGATTTGTAAATCAAATACTTCACTAATCAAGAATAGCTGGACTGCACACATTCCAGGATCAACGACTGGAACACACCAGGCAATTACAGCCCTTTCACTGGTGTCCACAGGTACCTGGTTGCACCCCATGGCACACGGCAGTGCCAGTTAAGGATTAGGGGCCCTCATCACTCTTGGCCATACACAACAGGCCGAGAAGCAATCTCTTCCTGCCAGCTTTCTGCCTCTCCAGTAACAGGAGGTCTTTCAGAGTTGTTCCCATAGTGCATGGACATACCATCACTAGGTAAACCAGACATGCTTACATGCAGGCGGGGAATAGCCTGGTGTAGAGCCCCATCTGCTCAAAACAGACTTCTGCTGCATCAGCTGGAGAAGAACTACTTCCAACTGAGCATTGTCAGAGCCTGTATCTGTGGTGGGCAGCTGCAGGGGGCAATACTAATCATGGAGGCCAGACAGCATCATGCACTCACTGCATCTGCTGAAATTTCTCCCCTCCTGCTAGGCAGGTACCTCTGTCTCCTTGGCCTGCTGCTCCTGCCTTCTGGGAAACCACTAACAACTTGTTAGATCTTTTCATGTTAATCTGTGTTCTC
>VYZW01034740.1:216-24979 GCA_013401315.1 Balaeniceps rex | reverse complement strand
ACAGGCCGAGAAGCAATCTCTTCCTGCCAGCTTTCTGCCTCTCCAGTAACAGGAGGTCTTTCAGAGTTGTTCCCATAGTGCATGGACATACCATCACTAGGTAAACCAGACATGCTTACATGCAGGCGGGGAATAGCCTGGTGTAGAGCCCCATCTGCTCAAAACAGACTTCTGCTGCATCAGCTGGAGAAGAACTACTTCCAACTGAGCATTGTCAGAGCCTGTATCTGTGGTGGGCAGCTGCAGGGGGCAATACTAATCATGGAGGCCAGACAGCATCATGCACTCACTGCATCTGCTGAAATTTCTCCCCTCCTGCTAGGCAGGTACCTCTGTCTCCTTGGCCTGCTGCTCCTGCCTTCTGGGAAACCACTAACAACTTGTTAGATCTTTTCATGTTAATCTGTGTTCTCCTGAGTCAACTGCATGAGTTTGCTGTAAGTTGTATGGGTCAAGCAGGAGTGTTTCTAGCACACCTATGCCTCCTGAACTACAAGGAATACCAGAGAGCTCCCAGAGCAGCATACGGTGTCTGGAAGTTAGTTTTCAGGTGATACCGTATCTAGTTGGATTGGGTGTGACCAACTATATAGCTACATATAAGATAGTTGCTCAGGGAGACATTGCCATAATATTTATGAACTGTCAAATGTTTGGATTTAATCTTGGAACGACATGCATTTAGCATGAAGGTTTTTTTCCTTCCTGAAACATGATAAAAGAAGTCACTTTACGAAATTTCTCAGGGTTGCTTGCTCAGTGCATTTGTCTGGTGTAATTTAATCTTAAGCTTTATGGGAAACTTGCACTGGACTGACATCTCAGTGATTTAAGTCATTTCTGCTGGAAGGCTCCAATGTTGTGCTAGGTGTGGCTATATGTATTCATTTCACTGAGGCAGGATGGCTTTGTGTATTTTCTAACCAAATGGCCATAATGATGATTATAGCAGGTTAACGTTCTGTCCTCCAGCTGGCAGTCCTTTCCAACTTGGAAAGAAATCTGAAAGCTTTTACGCAAAGATACCTAAGCAGCTTCCCCACATAGCATCACAAGGCAATACTAATTCATTTGGCTACACAGCAACCCAGCTCATCCAAACTAAAGAGCCAGTCTCATATGTATGTGCAGTTTGCCTAGTAATGCTTTCTCCATTAGATTAACAGTGAAGTGGCACTGTTGGAGAGGTAAATCAATGCCTAAGAACAGGTATCTTCCCTGAAGTCAAAAGTGTGGTCAGTAAGACAGCACAGCTGGGATTCACCTCATCTAGTGTTGTATCTACAGTATAGTTCCTTGGCTTCCAATGGAGAAGGATAAGCTCTTTTATGGCCTAATTCACCCTACCTATTTTCAGGATCATCTTTAAGATGAGATGAATTGCATCTCAGAAATACCTATTCTTTCTATGGATTAGGGTTTATAGAAGGGCTAACTCTGATGTGGATGACTAATATAGATATTAAGTTGGATGAATCTTACCACCCTCATCTAAAATAACAGGATAAGTAAGAAAATCATCTCAGATTGCTTCTGCACTGTCCTATTCCCAAGGAAGTGTGAAGGGCAAAGACTGGGTATCACTGCTGGCCTGCCAAGAAGTATATGCAGTGCTGGGTACTGACTCAACCACTGAAGTGTCAAAGCAAACTGTCTGCCCTAGGGAGAGTGTAGCTCCACTAGCTGGCACATTTTCCAAGACTTCTCACAGGCCAAGAGGCTATCAAGTAAGGATCAGGCTGTAAGCCTCACCAAAAGCCACTGTGTTTCTTAGGAGCCCTGTGGATAACTTTCAGGGTCTGTTCAGCCACTGCCTCAAACCTGTAAAAGTCCCAGCTACAGATGTTTCAATGGCTGGCTGAGGAATTACCTTTTATTTGTCAACTCACTGTCCTGGTTTTAGCTGGGATAGAGTTATTTTTCTTCCTAGTAGCTGGCATAGTGCTATGGTTTTGATTTAGTATGAGAATAATGCTGATAACACACTGCATTGGGTTTGTGTGGCAAGGTTTTGGTAGCAGGGGGGCTACAGGGGTGGCTTCTGTGAGAAGCTGCTAGAAGCTTCCCCCATGTCCAATAGAGCCAAGGCCAGCCAGCTCCAAGATGGACCTGCTGCTGGCCAAGGCTGAAGCAATCAGTGATGGTGGTAGTGCCTCTGTGATAACATATTTAAGAAGGGGGAAAAAAACAACGGGACACAAACTGCAGCTGGAGTAAGGAGTGAGAATATGAGACGAACAGCTTTGCAGACACCAAGGTCAGTGAAGGAGAGGGAGAAGGTGCTCCAGGCACCAGAGCAGAGATTCCCCTGCAGGCTGTGGTGAAGACCATGGTGAGGCAGGCTGTCCCCCTGCAGCCCATGGAGGTCCACGGTGGAACAGGTATCCACCTGCAGCCCATGGAGGACCCCACGCCAGAGCAGGCGTATGCCCGAAGGAGGCTGTGACCCCGTGGGAAGCCCACGCTGGAGCAGGCTCCTGGCAGGACCTGTGGACCCATGGAGAGAGAGGAGCCCACGCTGGAGCAGGTTTGCTGACAGGACTTGTGACCCTGTGGTTTATGAGCTACCTAAAAAGCCTGTGCAATTAATTGGAGTATTTGCATTATGTGTTAATGAGTTTCATCTCCTAGCAGAAACAATACCGTGCCACAAAGCTGAGGCACTCAGCACACTTCAAATACAGGCATGTAATTTTTCTGCAAAAACATGGCATTATTTCCAGAACTACACATATATTCCCTTTGCTTCTTCAGGCACTGGAGGTTTCCCTGAATACAGACGGGTCTATTTAGAGGTTCTTCACAAGAAGTGGAATGCTCCATGAGAAAACAATGACCAAAAATAGTATTGAATTATGGTCTTATTTCCACATTGAGACTGATCAATCAATAACCGCCTTCGTACATATTTAACTGAATTTTCCATTGCCTGTGAATGGGCTATGCTACACATTCTCACAGATACTTGACTCCCTTACTAACTTGCATTTTGGTCTTCTGTGGCCTTGGTTATTTTTACAGATAAAACAGGCTGGTAAATCCTGTAAAAATAAATCTAAACTTAGTATTGCAAATGGAAGAGTGTTCCTCTCTAGATAGGCCAAGAGAACAAGGTATCTTTTTATTACAACAGCACCACAGCACTAATGTATTCTTCAAGTGTTGTTTATGTTCATATATAGCAGATGGAAACCTTGAGAGAACGATTCTACACTAATAAAGCGGTGGTTTGGAGACTTTTCTTGAGATTAGCTGTGTTCATACTGTCCATATGACAGCCATTCCAAATGCAAAAAATACTCCACATTCTTTTACAAATGAGATTAAGTATATTTGCTAGACACCTGTGCCAAACATCTGTCTACAAACATCAAACCAAATACACTGACAGAAGTAAGACTATAAATCAGATTTGCGAAAATGTTTCCCAAAGCTCATTTATCTACAACAATTAATTCTGCTGCAGAAAGAAGTCCAAATTTTGATCTTTTCATGAACAGGAAGCTAGATGCATTTCCGAAGTTTTTAACTGAGTTTTGCTGATAATTCTACAATCTATTTGAGATCTACAGATTTTTAACTAAGCCTGGTTTATATAGCAGTTGACTGGAATGAAAACATTTCAGTAACTTAAGGGAGGTTGTATATAGCCAAAAGGATACACTAGTTCAATGTAATCATCAGAGTTTGTAATTTGCTATGTACTCCTAAAGGGCACTGAAAATTAAATATTACCACTTTCATACAGTAAAAGATAGAGGAGTTGAAAAAATATACTTATCTATCACTTACAGTTAGGGTATTCTCTCCAATTATAAACAACTCAGGGTTATGCGTATCAATTTTTGCCTCTGCAGAGAGTTGTAATGTCCGGAAAGTTAACTAAAAGAGAAGATTAAAAAAACTGTGAAGCTCTATTACAGGGCAAATTGACTAGAATGTAGACATCCTAAAATAATTCTCTTGCTTTGAAATGAAGACTTCAGAACCAGAAAAAAATCACAGTATTAAGAAATTAAAATAATCTTTTTATTTGTCCCAAGCTAACATGTCTATGAAAGTAACAATTTATCAGTTACCCAGACTTAATTTTGCTGTTCGTTCTTATTAGCAATGAAACTGGGGAACTGGCTTTTTTTCTTGAACGTATAGTTCAAGCAAAACAGGAGGACCTGATTATGTATCCATTTTTATAGTTATTTCAAAGCTGTCACTGCTGCTAGCAGGGAAGAGATGGGGGAAAAATAACAGTGAGAAAGGGAGAAATAGCTCAGCAACAAAAGACAGATGGGGATGTATCTCTGGCCTTTGAAAGAAATGGAAACTGGATGTTCTTTCCCTTTTTTCCCCCTCACCTCTATCCAATGCTTCTGTTTTTCCCCATTTATTTTTTCCTATCACTATCTGTTCCTCTCCACTGCTCAAATTCTGACATCCCTCCCTCAGCTTAAACAAAGAAGACGACAAAAATCTTAAGCCAATTACCATTTGAAAAGGGACCTTGTGCCAGGTCCCACTTCCCTCTCTGCATGTGTGGAGGGGAGAGGAGAGGAGAGGAGCATGGCTGTGCAGACACTGCCAGCTCACAGCTGCTCTTCTCCCCGTGCATCGGGCACGGAGAGCCCCGTTTCCTACAGCACCACCGGGAACAGCCTCAGGGTCGTGGAAGCACAGGAGCACTCGCCAGCCGTACCAAATGCAATGCATGCTCTGTCGTTTTGTTCTGTCATTTTGCCTCCTCAGCCATTTCTCTGTGGCAGGGCCAGGTATGGTGGGCTTGACACAGGGAACGCGAGCAACCTTGGGTCCACAGCCGATGACTCACACCGAATTGATCGTCCCTGCAGCATACATTTATTGCATGCCTGCACTGCGGCCATCTGCCCAAGTGGTCTGTCCTGTGCTCCTAAATGTTTAGAAACCTGCCTGAGCACTATTCAAAGCACCTCATTAATTTCTAAACACGTTTCTTTGTTTTGCTTAGCAGGTAGTGGCAAGCCTGCTGTCCCCTTCTTGGACAGTGACTGATTGCCACTAAATAAAAAGGCTGATGATGTGCATTATTGAGTATTTGAAGATTATTTGCACTGAACATTGACAATCAGGTAAAAAATAAGAAAATGGGAGATGAGAGGAGAACTGTGACGTGTTCCTTCCCATCACCCAGCGGTAAACAAATTATTTCCACTCACTGTCTTGTGAGGGTAGCAACCTTTTGTTCTGGTCTACACCTTCTGCATACCTGACAGCACTAACAAGTGGTCTTGACCCAGCTGATTCGAAAAATACAAACTTTAAAGACAGACAGATGCTTTCCTTCACACACTTGCATAAGTATATTACGTTATCAACCTCACCTTTTCCTTTTCAGAGCTGAATGCTAAAGCTGACAACAGCCCTGCTGTTAAATATCAACACCTGCCATAAGACTCGCCAGACAAACTAGGGAGACTGTGTCATGTTCCTGATGCTCTAGGCAAACCCAGGACTCCAACACAGTTTGGTTGGTTGCCTAGCTAAGAAGCAAACATGGTCTCATTTCAAAAGTCTGGTAATTCATGATGAGTTATATCCTGGAGGACACATGGTGATTTAAAATGGGAAAGTCAAGACATTATTGATGAATATTTTTAAGCATCCTGTAGGTCTTTAAGCAAGGACTGTTTCCTTGACACCAACTCTAATAAAAACAAAAAATCAATTAAAAAAAATTTCCACACCTTCTGTAACAAATATAACTGGCAGCACTAACAGACTTTTGATATTTTGATGTGACTTAAAATGATCGCTATGTAGGCTGTGATTGTTCAAAAGCTAAAAGCAACAGTATTTTCTAGGCTATGACGATACTGTACTCTGCTGTCCTATGTTGAGTTTTGTGGAAACTAGTTCCCCTTGAATGAATTTAACAGATGCAGAAAATGTTTTTTTCAGCTGTGAAGGCTGCATTATCAGAGCATTTTCTTAGGTTTTGTGGTGGACTGAAGGTTATCAGCTCCATTATGCAGCCTCACTACTTACTTTACTTTTAGATTCAAGTTTTCAATCTGGAAAAACACACACAACAGTGTAATGGAAAGGAAGGTCTTTCTAGATTGGAAGGACTCTTTACTGAACTTCAGAAAAATATCAGGAGTTAGAGTACTGGATCCTTCATGAAGATGCAGGTGATACTCACAGTAGCAAAGGTTCCGTTCCAGATTCGGGTAGACACGTTCACAAAGTACTCTCCCTTCAGCATAGCGTCTTCCAGTTTGCATGCGATGGTACTGCACTTCACATTCTTACAGTTCTTCCAGGGGAAACAGCAAGGAGAGGCAACAGCATGCATTAAAAATACACTTTAACAAATGTTCTTTTAACATCCAGATTTTTTGCCCTTGCCTTTGCCATTCTGTGCATACAAATTAAATGCTTGCAGGCTGTGAAGAACATGCACCTTTTCTTCCGTGTAAGGCAGACGCATTATGTGAGAACATCCATAGGCTGCATTCCTGCACCATGAGGAACGCCACCCCCGCCACCGCTGTCCCCACAGGTACAGCAGTGGGCTCGCAAGGATCAGCTCTGCCCCCCTGTCCTGTGGTACTGCAGCCCTGACTCTTACTCACCAGTTCTTTGAAAGCTCTGAAGTCCTCTTTTGTGAAAGATGCCGAATAAGGTCTTTTCCCTATTTGCAGTGGATTTATCTGAGCTTGACAAGTAACACCTCTGGCCTAAGAAAGATGGCAGGCATGAAATTGGATGACATCATACTCAGGAGTTTATAGTCATCATAATAATATATATTTCTGGGATGAGATGGTGGCTGTGGAAGGCTAGATTGTGAGTTATATAACACTGGATACTTTAGGAAACTAAGAGACTGTATGTGGCTTTGGTCAGAATTAAGCGGCTCTTACGGTAATTTTCTTCCCCCTAGATTGACCTGAAGGGTTTGTCCCGATCGAAAAATTCCATTTTTACTATAACCTTCCCAGAAACTTGGAGAAGAACCTAGCTGAAGAGCTCCAGAGCCATATGAAAAGTCAGCCGTGGACTGTAAAGGTAATCCACATCTGCCAAGTAATAGACTAGTGTACTGCTGACATAGTGGTTCTCCCCCTTCCCTGTATGAGGAAGGGACAAGGAGAAAGGGCATAGATTCTCCGAGTCTCAGCCACACTATGAGGGAAATAATTGATATTTATGGTACTGATTAAACCCCAAAATACAGTAGTTTATGTAATTCAGTTCTTCACCTGATCTGTGGTGACTGCAGTTATGTACATCAGTGGGTTGTCTTTGCTAGTCCGTTCTGGAAGATAGATTTTTACAGTTGCCATCTTTACTGGCATACTTCCTGTTGTTACCTGCAAAGCAAATAACTCACAATTAATTCAGATAGCTATACTTACGTATGCATAAATTATCTGATATAGCAAGAAAATCAGAAATCATGGATGAGTATGGAGGAACTGGACTCCTTTTGCATCAATGTTTTTTGTACTGAGACACTTACTAGGGTAGTAATTACATTATGCCAATAGTAAAGCAGAAAGTGTACTGTATAGCTTCAGGTCCCTGTCTGTTTCCTTAGCAAAGCTCATATTAACTGCATGAAATATGTTTTGAAAAGCAAATACTCTGCCACAGCCAATAGGCCTGTTATTTAGTCCTTTAGAGTAGTAGTTACAGGAATGTAAATGGAACATAATTTAGGTTTCTTCCACATTGCATATTTGGACCTAAGTTTTTCTGAGTTATGTAATAAATGCTGTGATCTGGCTAGTTCTTGCATCTGCTTTGAGCACTTAACCCTTGCTAAACTTCAAGTTTCAAAGTCCAAGCCTGCAAAGACTTTTTTTCCTTTATCAAGTTGGCAGAAGACAAATATGCTCTGTGAAAAAACAGTCTCTATTGGCCTAAAGTTAAGCATTAACCATCTTCTAAATGTGTAAACAGTGCAGGACCAATCCCTCCCCCATTCTATTTGTGCAGTAAGTGCAAATTTCATCCTTAACCTCGTAAAGACTGTAAGCATTTATCCCCCAGTTATTTGCCACTTTTTTTTTCTTACTTGACTGATTCAGAAGCACCAAAATCAGACAGTGAAATCAAGAATGTTTTTTCAACTATGTTTTGGGACCAGGCTACAGGAGGAGGTAAGGCAGCTTCTCAAACCAGAACCATTTACTAACCTTAACTGAGAAGTTGAACGTGGGGCCAATATCTTGAAAATTATTCACAGTGGAAGGAATGTTACGACCAGAGTATACTTCATAAAAGTTGATGTTGGCAAGCCTAGTTAACAACCATAAAACAATACATTTCAATTTGGCAGCTGCTTTGAAAACATATGTTACTGGATGTGCCTTTGTAAAACAGGTCAGAAGTACATTCAGAGGAAAAATCAGTCACTTGTACTGCTGTTTGAATTTTACAAAGTTGATTAAGAAAATACACGGTGTACTGAAGCCCGGAGCTGGAGCAAGAGTGTGAAGGTAAGACAGGAGGGCTGCATGAGACACAGGCTCTGCTCGGCCTGCTGCACCCCGTGGTGTTTCAGTGCCATACTGCAAGCTCCTCTCCCGGGCACAACCTGTGACTTCCAGCCTTGCAGTGGTCTCCCTCCTCAGAAAGGGCCCCTCCGACGGTCCCCCTTGGTACATCTGTAACAGCAAATACCAACAGACTCCGAGGGAGTTCCTGGGCCTTAACGCCATAGACCACAGGTGGGCTTGTTTCCACACTGCCTGGGTGTGGAAACACAACAGCAGCCTGCTTGTGTGCATGGTATGTATAGTGTAGCCCTCGGTCTCCTCTGGGCCACTTTCTTTAGTATTTATGGGTTTCAAAATTCAAAATTTCCAAAGTAACATGAGGGTGGTTGCAGCCCACCACAGCATGGAATTACAGGTGTGTGATGTAAGGATGTGGTGCGAGGGCCCATGGATGCTCGAGGGGCTCAGCCAGCTGGGACCATGCTCAAAGACAATGAAGGCATCCCTGTGTAGTGCATCACATCCATGTGAGCAGCTCCTCTGTTGAACCATCCCAGAACCATGTCTGCTCTTCATCATTAGCTTTCATCAGGAGGGTAATTTGAGCAGTCAAAAAGCAAGCTGGGGAGTGAGTTAACAAGGAGCAGGGGCTATGATATCAGCTTTTCCTGTAGCACAAGGTGCAAATCCACTCTTTATGAGTGCTGCTCTCCCTGCTTAATCTGGGTAACATCTGTGCGTACAATCCCAAATTAACACGTGTGCAGTATCACAGAGGTGCTTCCTGATCAGTTGCGCTCCTCCATACTGCATCGTGGATCCTTTTCGATCTTCCATACTTCCTCCCATGGGACCTTTCCTTAAAAGGGCCTCCTCACAAGGACTCTTAGGAAAACCCATGTGATGCATTTTCTACTTCCTTATTGCTCAAATCTCCAGTCCTTCCGGGACGCACAGTATCAGCTTCCTTGTCCTTGCAGGAGTCACTGGTAAGACTGATTCCCACCTCTTTTCCTGGAAACTCAGATTAGGAGATTTTCCCAAGAAAGGCTTCACTTCAGCAAGACAACACTTTTTTCTCAACCCTTGTATTCTAAGAGGTTGCTCCTCAGCTATATTGCCTGCCTCAAGAAGGAACTATCTCCAGATAGATATTTCCTAAGTGGAAGAGTGTAAAAATGAGCTAACTCCAAGAAAGCATTTAAAATTGTACCTTGGCTTAATGTGTATGTCCTTTAGTTCTCTTAAATTGATTCATCTCCAAGAATAACTAATCCTCTTCTGGCAGTAGGGATTCCTCCACGCCTTGACTTGCATGTGAAATTGCATTTTCTCATACTCAGAAGATGCACCTGAATTCAAACCCCTGCTTTACATTGAGTAACTCTTCTATAGACTCCATGCCTGGCCTTTTCTGAAGCATTGAGTTTCTGTTCATATTCCTCAGCTAATTAAATTTGCTGATTCAAGTTTGCACCATCTCGATTTCCTAGGAGGCTGCTTAACTTGCTGTGCCAGCCACCTAGTCAGATGCTCCTGTAGTCTCTGTGCTGCTGCTAACTTTAGTAACAAACACTGCTTCTGCTGAAGTCTCATGCAACTTTCTTGGGCAGCTGAAGGAACTTGTATCGCTGACTCAAATGCTTCTCTGAAATGAAAATAACCTGAAAAGTTCTGCATGACTCCAGAATTGGTGCACCTAGCTGTGGTGAAGGCAGGGCCTCCACATATTCTGAAACTGCTGCTGCAAAGCAGGTTATTAAACTAATCTTCTGTACCGTGGGCCCTATTCTAGCTCAGGCCATTCTACACAGCCAACAGTTCTTGTAGTTATGGTGATCTTTGAATATTCATTTCCTGAATTCATTGCTGCTGTGCATTTTTAAGCCGCTTCTTCTTTTTCAAATTTTTGTCATTCTTCAAATAATTACTATTTATTTTCTATCAGCTTATGTTTACAAATTTTGGAATGCTTAGGGATGCAAAAGCATTTTTTCACCAAGAACGGGTGACCAAGTGCATCAAATGTAACTGCCTGTAGTTTATCCTAGAGATTCAGTAACTGGGAAAGATAAACAAATCTTTTCTTTGATGAAAAGTAAAATATCCTATCTTGATCCGAGAGTCAAACCAGTGTATTTTTGTTTCAGTTCTAACTTAAGACTTAAGACTTAACTTGTTACAGTTTAACTTAAAAACTGTAACTGATATCATTCTTGTTTGGAACAGTAACAGACTGTTTCAGTGCATCTCAAATCAGCAGGGGTTTCCAGGGCTGAAGATAAGAGATTATGAGGGCATGATATGAAGATCAGTCCAAAGGGATTTTTGTCCGTCTCTCTCCTCCTGCCCGCCCAGCTGTCCCTCCTTAGAAACTGCCCTTCCCAGGGTAAAGGCAACAGCCCCAACCTGCCTTCCGTGGAGAGGGGAAAGGGCTGACACCAGGAGGGAAGGCGTAGGTGTGAGCCACAGTCTCTGGACGGGCACGTGGGAGAGCAGTGTGTGCTGCTCCCGACGCCAACTCAGCTGCAGCAAGGGGGAATCTGCCATGTGACGTCTCAGGTTTTAGTTCAAATCATTATCTCAAACTGCTAACAAGAGTTTATATTTTTGGTCCAGGTTCAGCAGGTATGTCCATAATTTCACCCCCCCTCCCCCACTTTGCTGAGAATTTGAGCTGGGGCGTTTTTTTCTTTTTGTTGATGTTCTTTTGTTTAGTTTTGATCACTTTAACTCCAGATTTGATCCAATGTCACTACATGTGAGCCCAGAGGCCCAACCTTATTATATAGTATATACTAATTATATTATCAAAACCACAAGCACTGTTTGGTTTTTATACCACTCCCATTCACGTGAGCATCTGTAACAATTGTGCAGAGGTAAACATGGATCCATGATTTCTTACTACACATTCCATAATTTTTCATATGTAACATTATTGGAAGAACATAAAATTCTGCTACTGTTGATGAAGTGGGAATTTCTTATGACTTCCAAAATGAAAACAAAGCTTCACTATCTTGTCAGTGGCCTTTCAAGACTGTTACTATATTCAAATGCCTTGGCAAAATGACAGTAACTCTTTACATTATCCAGCATACCTCGTGAAGTGGATTTCGGCATCATATCGCAAAGGAATTGATAAGCTGACCTGGTTGTCCAATTCTTGCTCTTCCTTACTTTCACTGTTCATCAAAACACATAGAAGTCAGGTGCTATAATATTACTTTATACAAATAAGGTATTAATACGTAACTTGCTTTCATGCAATTACATACTTTACCTCAACGCACGAAAACTTAGAACTGCCATATTCTGAAGATTTTTCAGGTTAAAATCGAAACTGATATCAAAGGATACCTATGGAAGAGACAAGGAACATACAGTAAATGAGTTGATGGTACAACATCCAAAGGACTTCCCAACAGCAACGTAATTATTCATATGTGCAACAATCTAGAATTGCCCTCTGTATCTGAATTCTCCACCGATTTCTGTGTAATATTTCAGTAATTTCTAATACTCCAGAATTGCTTTGTTCTCGCTTTCCCCTACAAATTGGCATTGTTACATAAACATGAGCTATTTGCATTTTTAAATCGTGTATAACTAGCCACAAGCTGCAAAAAAAGGTGTTCAGGATTGCTTCAATTACATGCTTTTAAACACTAGCACTAACACAAGCTTTGCACTCTTTTCTTCCATTTGTTCCAACAGGTCCACTTTGACCAATGCCATTAAAAATTCAGAACAAACTTAACTTTTTATATGTAATTAGTTTTTTTGATTTTGCCTCCCCCCGCAGAACGTCATGCTCCTATTCTTTCTAGCAAGTTTCTTATTGCTCCAGTTGATTGTGTCAGAGGCCGGAAGCCTGTTTCTGTTCTGTCCTTGAGGAATAAGAGATTAAGTTCCAGAAAACCATGGATATCCTGAGATTTATGGCATATATTAGAAAAAGGATATACGACCTATCCTGGGGCTGTGTGGGCCACCCATCTCCTCTCAAAGCAATACCGCTTTCTTGGAGAGATGAGATTCACAGAGCAGGAGAGGGAGATACCCCTGGTTCACACAGCAGGATGGGTTTGACGGAAATTGTGCTCAGTTCCCAGGACGCTACGCACAATGCTCTCTGCTTCTGCCCCCAGCCCTCACCCTCCAAGAGTTACAAAACTACAGTAGCATTTGAAAGCCGTGGGTAGGGAGAAATGTGCTTCAAGAGCCTTTTTTCCTTTAATCTGGCAGGGAGTTTAGCCCTTAGTTTGCTTCTTTTAATGCCTCTGAAACCCAAAGGGAAGTTAACTGTTGCCAAATCTAAAAAATCCTCACCAGCAGTAAATGCAGATTTAGGGGAAAACAACAACAAAGAAGCTTTTGGGTATCATTCAAGGTTATTTAAACACGCTAGCTGTACCTGTTGTCCTGTTCGGAAAACAGGATAGCTTATTTGGCAAATGACTGTACTTTGTGCTGTTCCTGTCTGACACGAGACTTCAGTCCCATCACTCTGCAGAGGAAACAGACAGAAAAATCATCTTAGTATCAGGCTTTGATAAAGCAGGGAGGAAGTTCTCAGTCTGTATCTTCAACAGGACATGTATTACGCTAAGGTGTAGTACAAATAGGTGTTATGGCAGTAACTCCTAGAGCTGCAGCAGATGGGTGGTGCACAGGCAGGGCTAAGAGAGAGGCAGGAGAAAGGTGGGACAAGGACCAGTCCCATGTGATTTCTTGTGAGCTGTAATGATCTTGTTAGAATCTTGTGCCAGGCTTGGAAGAAGGAGTACAGGCTGGAGAGCACAGGTCACCTCCAGCATTAACCCCTACAGTGCTTTTTTACAGAACTTTTGCAGACATATTATCAGAGCTAGTTAAGTACTCTCACTGTAGAAGTTAGTGGGCAGAGGGGAACTGTATCATACTTTTTCTAGGAAAATCGACAATACGTAACAGTTTATTTACTACTTTGCAGAATATTTAGCATGTCATCATCCTACATCAAAGACAAACTCATAGACCATAGCCAGTTACCATCACTTTGAAAAGAATTCTTTAAAATGTACTGTCTTTTGTTACAAGCATCCCTAGCAATTTACCACTCATGAATTATGCTACAAAAAAAACCCCCAAAACCAACACCCATACATTCTCATCTTATGCTTTTCTTCCTGCTTTGAAGGAGGCAGAGTTTTTGTCAAAAGCTTCACTTGCAGTCTGAAATACTTCTAGGCAAATGCGCTTTTAAAGCAAAAGCAAATCCTAGCTCCACTGTGGTCTTTTGGTATGAGCAGAATGAGCAATTTTGCTGCACAACAGAATGGGGAGGTAGAGGGGCACCCTCAGAGCTCTGTGGAGTACTTCTGCCAGTCCATTGTTCAGGAAAATGCTGCTCTTGGGCAGTGATGAATGCTCATATCCCTCCTCTCCCTTCAGTATAGGGATTGCTCTGGATTTCACCCCTAGGATTATCACACACCTCTCCAGTAGCGGCCTGACCACATAAGCCAAGCACTGAAGTCTGGATTTCATCCTTCATGAATTGTTTGGGAGCAACTGTTGAGATTATAGATTTACTGCATTCCCCAAAATAGTCTGTATAATTCCTTTCTTTTCCCTTTTCTAAGACAAAATTCATTAGAAGAAGAGCTTCTGGTATAGCAATCATTTCCATCTGATTAGCTGTCTAGCTGGAACACATGGCCTTGGCAGTAACATTATTTCTAGATCCAAAGTCTGTGCTTTAAGGCCGCATCATCGATGCTGCATGCTTGATTTATCAAATACAAATTCCCTGTGGCACAGCAACTGCATTCAGGCATGTTATTAGGAGTCAAGCAGAAGACGTGGGTGCCAAGGCCTAAAGTGAGGAAAAGATGACTGAAACATTGAGGTGAGGTCAAACTCGACAGGTTGCCAACTTTTATGCTGAGTTGGCAGTGTCTCTCCTTGACCTAAATAAACTGATATGCTGAAGGGAATAATTCTGGTGTCCAAGAAAATAAATTGGGAGAGAGGTTTGCACACACACTNAGTGAGGAAAAGATGACTGAAACATTGAGGTGAGGTCAAACTCGACAGGTTGCCAACTTTTATGCTGAGTTGGCAGTGTCTCTCCTTGACCTAAATAAACTGATATGCTGAAGGGAATAATTCTGGTGTCCAAGAAAATAAATTGGGAGAGAGGTTTGCACACACACTCTTTCCTGGGATAGGCACTACTAGAAAGAAAANGCAGATTTAGGGGAAAACAACAACAAAGAAGCTTTTGGGTATCATTCAAGGTTATTTAAACACGCTAGCTGTACCTGTTGTCCTGTTCGGAAAACAGGATAGCTTATTTGGCAAATGACTGTACTTTGTGCTGTTCCTGTCTGACACGAGACTTCAGTCCCATCACTCTGCAGAGGAAACAGACAGAAAAATCATCTTAGTATCAGGCTTTGATAAAGCAGGGAGGAAGTTCTCAGTCTGTATCTTCAACAGGACATGTATTACGCTAAGGTGTAGTACAAATAGGTGTTATGGCAGTAACTCCTAGAGCTGCAGCAGATGGGTGGTGCACAGGCAGGGCTAAGAGAGAGGCAGGAGAAAGGTGGGACAAGGACCAGTCCCATGTGATTTCTTGTGAGCTGTAATGATCTTGTTAGAATCTTGTGCCAGGCTTGGAAGAAGGAGTACAGGCTGGAGAGCACAGGTCACCTCCAGCATTAACCCCTACAGTGCTTTTTTACAGAACTTTTGCAGACATATTATCAGAGCTAGTTAAGTACTCTCACTGTAGAAGTTAGTGGGCAGAGGGGAACTGTATCATACTTTTTCTAGGAAAATCGACAATACGTAACAGTTTATTTACTACTTTGCAGAATATTTAGCATGTCATCATCCTACATCAAAGACAAACTCATAGACCATAGCCAGTTACCATCACTTTGAAAAGAATTCTTTAAAATGTACTGTCTTTTGTTACAAGCATCCCTAGCAATTTACCACTCATGAATTATGCTACAAAAAAAACCCCCAAAACCAACACCCATACATTCTCATCTTATGCTTTTCTTCCTGCTTTGAAGGAGGCAGAGTTTTTGTCAAAAGCTTCACTTGCAGTCTGAAATACTTCTAGGCAAATGCGCTTTTAAAGCAAAAGCAAATCCTAGCTCCACTGTGGTCTTTTGGTATGAGCAGAATGAGCAATTTTGCTGCACAACAGAATGGGGAGGTAGAGGGGCACCCTCAGAGCTCTGTGGAGTACTTCTGCCAGTCCATTGTTCAGGAAAATGCTGCTCTTGGGCAGTGATGAATGCTCATATCCCTCCTCTCCCTTCAGTATAGGGATTGCTCTGGATTTCACCCCTAGGATTATCACACACCTCTCCAGTAGCGGCCTGACCACATAAGCCAAGCACTGAAGTCTGGATTTCATCCTTCATGAATTGTTTGGGAGCAACTGTTGAGATTATAGATTTACTGCATTCCCCAAAATAGTCTGTATAATTCCTTTCTTTTCCCTTTTCTAAGACAAAATTCATTAGAAGAAGAGCTTCTGGTATAGCAATCATTTCCATCTGATTAGCTGTCTAGCTGGAACACATGGCCTTGGCAGTAACATTATTTCTAGATCCAAAGTCTGTGCTTTAAGGCCGCATCATCGATGCTGCATGCTTGATTTATCAAATACAAATTCCCTGTGGCACAGCAACTGCATTCAGGCATGTTATTAGGAGTCAAGCAGAAGACGTGGGTGCCAAGGCCTAAAGTGAGGAAAAGATGACTGAAACATTGAGGTGAGGTCAAACTCGACAGGTTGCCAACTTTTATGCTGAGTTGGCAGTTTCTCTCCTTGACCTAAATAAACTGATATGCTGAAGGGAATAATTCTGGTGTCCAAGAAAATAAATTGGGAGAGAGGTTTGCACACACACTCTTTCCTGGGATAGGCACTACTAGAAAGAAAAAAAAAAAACAAAACCACACATTTCTCTGAGAACCTGGAAAATCAGTGGCAATAACACTAACAGTGAGGTTTGATATCACGTACCGGTAAAGATGATGAAGCAAAAAACAAGTTGTCTGAAAATGTAGCCTGGATTCTGGTGTTATATGCATTTTCCTTTTTATTTCTCAATTTCACATTGAACGTTAGTCTTCTGTTTTTGCTGCTGACAACAAACTGCTGTTTGCTGTTGGAAAATAAAGTCCATTGTTGTAAACAGAGGTACTAGAACAGCTGTGGATCATCGAAATATGTTGCCTGTAGCCAACAACAAATAACAAGCACAGCAAGACATTTCCTACGTTCTACACACTTAAACGCTCTGCTTTCTAAACGCTTTGACATAAGAAACTCTGAGATGGTGTTTCTTAAAACCAAATGGAATTAGTGTCTTCTCAAAGTGCAGGACCTTGATTATGTATGGTCAAAGTCACTTTGCTGAATTTTCAAGGGCTCTACCCTGGTGGAAAGGTGGGCAGAGAGCAGGCAGCAGACCTGTATGGCAGCTCCAGAAGAGGCAGCCCTGCCTCTCTGCGTACTGTACATGTATGCGTATATCTGCATACGGACTTGGAATATGTGCTGCCCAAATAGCTGACCTCAGCTCCCCAGTGGCACAGCCTGCTGCAGGATCCCCACCGCTCCCTGCAGGAGGAACCAAGATGGCTGCTGCAGCCGCTGCTGCTCTCCCAGTGTGCTCCCTTTCCTGACAGCAGCCAGCCAGACACAATTCTTCTGAATGCTGTGTCCTCATCCCTAAGGTACCAAAAACTGGGTTTGTCTAAGCTGACAAGAGTCCGACTTCTATATATGTGTTCCTATCGTACCTCTTTTTCCTTGATTAGTTATTTAGACAGAAATGCTACTTCTTTTTTTATCCCTGCTATTTCTAAGTAGATGTTGAACTAGAAAGGCATTCTGATCTAGAAATTCATCCAAGGCCTACAGACACACCAACTGGTGAAAACTTAACACCCAACACTTGCACTGATTTAGCTCTTACCTGTCATCAGCCTTCCGATGAACGTTCAGAACAAGATCACAGATACAAAGCTCATCTTCACCACAGTCTTTAACAAAAGGAATCTACAAAAAACAAAAACATTTTCTGAATGACAGGGCTCAGCTTTAGAATGACAGGGCTCAGCTTTAGAATTATCTACAGACAACAGAGTGGCAAACCTTTGAGGTGAAGCACATTCTTGGTTTACAGAGACAACACAGTGCAAACTTTGAGGTGAAGCACATTCTTGGTTTGCAGATAAGAAAATCCCTCTGAATGGCATTAAAACCTCTGACACATGAACAAGTTAACACTGAGTAACATGTTACTACATGTCAACTGATCCGTAAGAACAGTGCAGGCAGGTTATTGTTAGCAGACAACAAATGTGATATAATCGAAGGGTTTCCGCCTCTCTTTTATGTAGTCTTTTATTGTAGGATAAACTAACATAAAATAGATCATCTTTGCCATTAACTAGAAGTTCACATAAACAATGACATGGCTCAACCAACATGCTTGTGGCACCACGGTGGCCGATGGGTGTGTGTGTGAGCAAGCCCATGCGATACAGACAAAGGTATAAAAGAAACCAGGGTACACCCCCCTCAGGTGACTGCTTTCAGCCCACTGACTTAGCTAGAACACCACTTTTCACTTGCACGTACCTCTTTGGTGTTTCTGCAGCCCACACATTACGGACATGTGTATAGCCATGCATTTTTTCGATAGTAAGCCTGCATACTTACACTATAGGCCACAGACGCAGGAGAATACGTATCAAGGACAGGGCTGGAGCCAGGATTTGCAAGGCCAACGTCAATGCGCAAACTAAGTGAATTCACTGCATCGGATGGTTCCTGTAAAACACATGGTTCAGATGATAGCTGTGAGCACAGCAAACAGGTAAAATTGGTAATTCTACTGTAAATTGAGAATGCATAGTAAAATCATACTTGCTCTAAACAAGAAGTAACAGTACAAAGCTTCATTTCTTGACTGAAATAAGTTTGTGAGATTGCCTAGTGTGGGCTCCTCTTGCTAAACAGCTCTAAGTGCCATTTCCATGATAAAACTCATTTTCCTAGGATTCCTGGAGACTCTATTCATCAGTCACTTCTAGGGCTAAGGAACATGCAGATTCTCTGCAGCTGCAGAATCTGGTCCTCAAAAGCCATCACAAGGTGACTTTCATTCTCACCTGGCTGCAGAAGTCAAATTCCTATTCCATTCTGCTTTACCATCACAGAGAGCAGCTGAGCCTAAGCGACACTAGAACACAATATACCTCATGTCTCCTCTGTTTCTTAATACTGAATACTATTCTAGCCCTATGGCTCATGGCTCCACAATGGCACTAAACGTGACCAACAAGTCAAAGATATTTGCATTGCAAAGCAGAGCAGGAATTGAAGTCCTTTACCTGACCTAGCATTATGCAGGGGGCTTAAGGCAACTCTCAGGGCTGTGTTCAGTCTTTGATTCTAGAGCAAGATGAAGGCTTGCTTATTTTTATTTTTTTCCTAGGTGTGTACGTAGGGCTAGCATGCACCAGAAATCTGCCTGAAATGTTGTTAGTTTGAGAGAAAAAATTTGTATGCATGTCTTAGTTCTTACAAAAGAATCTACTCAGAGAGAAATTAAAGTCTATTGAAACTATGGGCTCTGTGTTATGTCAGAGCTGAATTACATCATTAAGAACTGCATCTTCTATCCTAAAAAGCTGTGCTGAACTTGACAGTTATTAGTTTCATAGAATCATAGAATCATAGAATGCTTTGGGTTGGAAGGGACCTTTAGAGGTCATCTAGTCCAACCCCCCTGCAGTGAGCAGGGACATCATCAACTAGATCAGGTTGCTCAGAGCCCATCCAACCTGACCTTAAAGGTTTCTAGGGATGGGGCCTCCACTACCTCTCTGGGCAACCTGTTCCAGTGCTTAACCACCCTCATTGTTTCTTTGAAATCAGAATCTTACTAAGTATTTTTCAGTTGTGGGGGATTTGAGAAATGTAAATCATTGAGTACACCACGGATGAAATTCATCTTACAGACATAAAATTCATCAACATCTTCCTCTGATCATTTTTGTCACATAAGACTGCTTGCAATTGCACTTACCTGTACACTGAAAACATCATGAACACAATTCTCCTCACGACGTACCACAAGATCCCTCTGCATGTACCTTTCATTATTTTCTTTGAACAATCCTCTAGAAGTCACTCTAGAGGACTGGAGATCTGCATCCAATGTTGCATTGTACTTTATAGCTACAAGAAGAATAACAGTACATTTTTTGCTGAGTATGACTGCCCATGATCTCATTACTATGCTCAATATTACAGAGTGACCAGGCTTTCCAAACCACACTAAGTATTTTACTTTTTTCATAGCTTGCTAAACACACAGCAGTCTCAAAATGATAAAATTTTCTCTTGTGTTTTCCAAAGCAGTCAAACAGGTTTAAATCCTGATGTAAGTTCTCATCCACAGAGAGCACATTAAATGGCAATCAATCCAGTCCACTGCAGATGTCTGAGCCTGCAGCTCAGGCAAGAAGCCAGTCAGCAGGGCCAGGATTACGCTAGATAAAGGGGCCTTGCAACCATATCCCTGAACTCTGAGGAGACTATAAAGAACCTGCATCTTCTCTTCAATCACATAATAATTTCTGTCTTCTTCTCTTCTTATTATGACTAATACGCTGTGGAAGTTCACCATTATTTTATAGCTCACAGTCATGAGTTCCTAAAGGCACTATACATGGCACTGAAGCAGTCCAACTGGTGTTATCCATGATGTCTATGTTCAACTAAATAGCTTCATGAGAGGGCAGCGCTGGTCTCAGAAATATTTGGTGCTCTCCTGTCCTCTGAAAAGAAGAGCTTCTCCCCACTGACACCTGCACTTAGCATATGAGGTTTTGATTTTTTTTTTTTGCTGAAGAGAGAAAAGTCTGCAGTCTGCTGTTGAAACCAGCAGGTTGAAAAAAAACCCAGCTTCTCACTAATGACGTTTTCTGGGGTTTGTTGAACAGCAAGGATACAGCTCTCCTTTGTACTGTTAATTCCTCACTTTTCAAAGATTATGGAGCCAGTGATGAGAATAGGTCTTAAAAACACTTTCTCAAGCACTTAAGTTTTATACTGATTTTGCATTTCTTGACATTCCATCTAATATATCTTTAGAATATCCACTTCTCATTTGAATAATGGACTTTTGAAGAAATTAATAGAAGACAAGTCATTGAAATACTCTTACCCACTTGATTATTTCTCTTAGCAGGTCTAAATGTAGCCTGAAAACATATTTTGACAGTTATTTCTGTGTTCTTGTTAAGCAGACTGATTTTCTCAGGTTTAAATGAGGCAATTATGGACACATTTGCAATGCTTTGTGACCTGAAAAATATTTTTAAAAGGTTACATGTGATTTTCAAGAGCACTGGGTAACGTAGAAGCTGTTGTCTATTACTATCTGTAAATGTAACATTGATTTTCTTGGTTCCCAATGTAAAAATTTTTTAATGACACTGGTAAAATTATTTTTCTTTGCATATAAGTGAATTTGTTGATACAGTAGTTTTCAGTAATGACTTTTATCCTAATGCTCTATTCCTTCCCTTAAGGTAACAGCGAACGAAGCCATCGTCCTGTTTTCACAATAAGTAACCTCTTCTGCTCATTTAGGGAAGTTACTGAGCTCCTCTGGGAAGGCGAAGAAGGGTAATTCTTCATTTTAATTAATACTTTTATTTTTCAGAAAAACAACTTTCATGTAATTAATCAAGATTTTGAAGAACAGTTTCAAAGTCACCCTGCATGTAAAAACAAACACTCTAATCAAAAGTGAAACTCATTAATCAGACCAAATGCCAGAGTGAAAGAAAAATTAGCATCTTCATTAATCAAATCTAAATAAATGCTGGTACTCCAAGGAGCATAATTTTCTTTAATGCAATTCCCACCAGCACCAGCAGCAGTTCTATTGTGGGTCAAAGGTCCAAACTGACCATTAATTTTTAATAATCTTGTTTCATTACGAAATAAGTAGCAATTCAGTGATGTTTTTCTTCTTACAATGGGGAGCCTCAGGTGAGTAAGCAGGCAACAGATACGAAAGCAACCTGCATTTTAATATAGCACCTCAAGGAAGTAGTGGAAAATACACAGTACTTAGGGAGGCAGAAGATTTTGGTTCTGCGAAGCCTTTCTTCTTTATTTTGTGAAAGCACTCAGATTGCTCTGGTAAAGGCCACATGCCAGAAAAGATGGGGGTTTTGCCAGAAATAGGTGCCAACTCCCTTTCACTGCTGTCTGTCCTTACCCTGCAGGACAACTCTCTCCCCCAGATCAGCCTACCATCCAGCAAAGGTCACGTAGGTTGTGTGGGAAGTGGTTTCATCTGTCTCAAGCTCAGCTATCAAAATCATACTGCGGCTACTGCAGTACAACCTGCTGTTACAAGTACTCTCAAGCAAGCCCCACTCCCTGCTGCTGCCCCTTTCCTCTGGACCACATGCCTGCACAGCAGCAATGAGCAGGGGTGTCTCCTAGCCCTCTCCATCCCTGCCTAGGTCCCTCCCAGCAGCCCCTGCCACCCGACCTCCCGCTGCGTGCCCTGGCTCTGCCCCCAGTGCTGCCTTGGCTTTTGATGGCTTGATGACACACACTTAAAAGAGGATTAGTCTAATGCTGGTTTTCAGCTAGCTACGATAGCAGCGATGAGGCAGGAAGTGTGTTAGCTCTGAGCACACGGAATGAAAGAGCTTTTTGGTTTGTTTCTTTTGCTGTTTAATTAACTAAATGCTCAACTTGCTCTGAATTATTAAGTGCTTCCTTTCTGAAAGAGTTTACCAACCATAGCAGAACCACATTTCCATCAGCACCAACTGATACATCGGTAATGTCATCGTCATCTAAGTCTCTATGGCCATCTACTGATCTTCCAAAGAATTGGAGCCGTTGTCCAAAAGCAGAATCGGATCCTAGAATTTTCTGGGAAAGAGAGTTTGGTTACTGAGTTTGCCACAAGCGTGCTTAAGCCTGTAGATAGCAGCCTAAGCAATGGATTGTCACTGATATTCCTTGTATATGCAATGTATTGTTCAAACAATGCTTTTGTGGATGTTTTCTGAGATGCTTTTAAGTACTTTTTCCTCCCCTGTTGGAGCAGACAATGGACTAGATTTTTCTGTCCTGGGAGTAGATCAACTAACTGACTGCTGTATGCCAGCTAGTACTTACTGGAAACTTTTTTGGTATCACATTGAGCACCTAAAAGAATACGAAGCTTAACAGGACTTCTAACAAATACTTTCTGCAACCAGAAAGTCTGCATGAAAATGACACTAAAATTACCATTGTATTAGCATACAGGATATGCAAAGACCCTTGAAAGTCTTTTCCTTTAATACTACATATTGATAATTTACAGAGCTGGGATTTATCTAATCTTCACTGCTGTACATCAACCCTAAAATCATGAATAATGGGTGCCAAAAAACATAGGAAGTTTGCTGACTTCATACACAGGCACTAAAAATTATAAGAGGCTCAGACAGAGCGTCTTGCAAGTCCTTTTCCTCTGCATGCTTCAGTTGTAAGCACCACCACATCAACCAGGACATGCTGACAGGTGAAGTAAGGAGAGGCACAAAATTTGAAATAAGCCATGAGAATAACTGTACTCCTTTAAGAGGATGAAACAGTAGCCAATTAAAATATAGAAAATCCTTCTGTTTTCCTCTAGCAGATGTAAAGGCACTGAGTACAGCATTATGCAACAAAGCTGTTTACCTGAGAATGTTTGGTACGTATAGTCTTTTGAAATCCATTGTAAATGTAAATTGCTCCAGAGTTTTGTTTTTCCAGTGGTGCACCTATTACAACATCATTAAAGCCATCCAAATCAATGTCTGCAAGCATGGCGATCGCTGATCCAAAGCGAGCGTTTTCTGACCCCCGTGGACCTTCCAAGAGTTCTTGTTGATCCAAAATCCCCTTCAAAAAAGGAAAAAGAAGAAAAAGCAAAAACACAGCTATCATTGCACCAGATTAGACATAGGAGCAGTATCTGTGTGCATTGTTTTTTGTTTCTGTTTTCCAGTACGTTCCCCTTGGACTGCTCAACCCTGAATTCCTTCCCCATTGTATTGCCCATTCAGTTTGCATTATGTCTCAGAGTCTTGGCAAGCATTACACAGCAAAATTAAAGCATGCTATGCAAAGCACTAACAGCAAATATAACCATATGTATGAGGCTTAGATGCTCTCACTGTCCTCAACTGACTGTTCTGAAAGTTTCACAATACATTGAAAAATACAGTTTCCAGTTTTGTATTACCAGTTTTTATGCAGAGGGAATGGAAATTATGTAACTGGACATAATTCTTTGAAACAGAAATGGAATTTCCTAACTAAACTAATGCAAAAAACATGTGTCCAAATGCTAAACTCCTGACCTCTCCAGAGCCAATGAAGAAAGAAAGACTGGAGATCTTTATAGTTAAATAATCACATTTACACTAGCTTAAATTCAACTCTGGCAAATATTGTTCTCATCTTTAACCTGTTATCACGCTGTGCTTAAAATGCTAGAAATACCAGCCATGTTATTTATTAAAAATGACTAGAAAAGTATTATTTGTGCAACATGGACAAGTCACACAAATCCAGGTTCTTAAAAAAATAAAAATAAAAATCATTCTTTCATTATTCTTAATTTTTAAATAATTTTAAACCTAACATTTGACAAAGACTATATGTTGTAAGGATAGCCTTCCAATTTATTCACTTTTCAAAACCGGAGAAAAAAATCCCTCATTTTTCTTTTCTTCCATATTTCATGTCTACTTCCACAGTCACAAAGACCAATGTCAGCTGCCAGCAGTACCACTTCCAGCACCTCCATCTACCTTGAAATTGCCTTAGGGTACAGTTTCCTGTTGCTCCAGGATGATCTGACTATGAGCTGCTGTTNCTGACTGTGAGCTGCTGCTGAAGAGGATGGTCCTTCCTCCCTATGTATTTGATTGCAATTTACCTACTAAAAAGGCCATGTTCTGTTTTCTCAGATGGATGGCAAGTATTAATTTACTTTGCATATCCAGACATCCAATAGATTGATTGAGAGACTGTTCAAAAGTGCCAGAGGCTTCAGGACTGTTAATACAGATATTCTGAAAATACCTACTACAGGTCTGAATGAAAACCACAGCCAGTTAGGCATCAGACAAATAACATAGCTTCACTGAACAAAGGAGACAACATGAGTAAT
>VYZW01034739.1:43146-54896 GCA_013401315.1 Balaeniceps rex | reverse complement strand
CAACCAAAAGATTCTGTGATTCTGTGATTCTGTGAAGATTATATCTGTTAAACTAGAAAAGGCACAGGTCCGGGAGCCAAAATAACAGAGAGTTATATGTTTATAAATAAGATAGAGTTTAGAATAAATAATGATGGGACAAGCCGATCCACCTCTGCTCTCTTTCTTGCAGATTTTTCTGTAGCAAGTTTGTAAAGGCTTGCAGATATTTTATTCTATCTCAGGGCTCTCAGCTTCACTGGTGAGCCTCATTGAACAGACCTGGGCAAATAACAGTACCACAGATGGAAATTTCTTAGTGTTATGGCCAAACCAATAAAGAAAAAAACCTAGTACATGCAAAATGTGGTTTTGTCTTTCCTTCTTTCATGGATCTGTTCCACTTCTTCTCCTCTCTTTCTTCTGCCTTTTCTCTCACTTTTTAATTTTCTTTCTACTTTAACTGCAGACCAACATTTTCCCTTCAGCTCTGTCCAGATCCAGAATGACCTATGCAGGAAAAGGGACCTAATTAGAGAAGATATATTATCTCTAAATAGGAAGATGAGCTAGGATTCTGCTCAGATTTAGGCATAAAGTTTCAAGTGTGCTTACTGAGCAGGCCAAGGTCCCTGTAATTAAATAACAAAATTTGTTTGAGTATTTGTGGTAATGGAACCATTGATTGCTCAAAAATTATTTTGATTTTAACAACTATTAAAAATGAAAAATTATCACAAATACAGGAACATCCTCAACAGTATGATGAACATTTTGCATGTTACTAACAAAAAGTAATGTTAGGAAACATTTGGGAATAAAATTACATACTTTTACAGAAACTTTCACCTTATTCATCAAAAATTCTGCAACGATTAGAGAAGTAGACTTTGAATGAAGATTTTACAGAGGATTAAATGAGTATGAAGAAGAACCAAATATATTTAGGACCCTACATCCCTATTCTTACTGTTTTCTGGAGATGTAGATTATTAAGGATAATTCAGAGCATTATAGTTAATTCAGCTATTGAATTAATAGGATTTGGAGACCCTAAACTCTCCAAAATACAAGTCCTAAATTACTTGAGGGGTTGGAAGAACTGCACTGCTGAATCAGTTAAAATATGACTGTTAAACATGCTTTGTATTTCTACCAGTTTTTAAAAGTACAACATTTGATGGCCTTTCTAACCAGGAATAAACTCAGCCACAACTCAGTCAAAACTTCAGAATAGGCCAGCTAGTAGTAGAATTCAGACATCTCTCAGTCTCACCAGGGAATTGACTTTTGCTTGCTAATTGCTTTGGTCTCCTTGATATGGTTCCTGCTGTGCTGCTTATAAGCCTGACTGATATCCTAGAAATGCCTTCTAAATGACTTCCTTATCAGTGACAAATTCTTTTAGCTCCCTGGAGGAGCAAGGAAGAGAGTTGTTTTATCCTCTTTCACTAGGATATGAGGATTACTACTGCTTTTCCAAAGATTTACACACCAACAGACCAAAATGCAGATCTTAAGGCAGCCACTTATTTCAATGTTGTTTTCCATTATGAAAATTGTTTATTGCGGATTTGACACTGCATCTTAGTCAGATCCCTTTGAGAAAAGTCAGGGGCACAAAATGAGGAAAAAAACATTGTAAAAAATGCCTGCATGGTATAGATGTTACTAATTCCTTGTTTCACAGTTATTTGTTTAAGGAAATGGAATAGGAACAAAGTTGAAAAGAAAGGCAGTGATGGAAGCAGGTGCAGTGAGAGGATGAAAGAGGAAGATAAACAGCTTTGAGGAAAGTCAGATGAGGAAATAGAAAGAAGAGAAGGAAGTGCATTGTCGTGGGTTGACCCTGGCTGGATGCCAAGTGCCCACCAAAGCCGCTCTATCACTCCTCTCCTCCACTGAACAGGGGAGAGAAAATATAATGAAAAGCTCGTGGGTTAAGATAAGGACAGGGAGAGATCACTCAGCAGTTACTGTCACGGGCAAAACAGACTCAACTTGGGGAAAATCTGTTTAATTTATTACCAGTGAAATCAGAGTAGGATAATGAGAAATAAAAAATAAATCTTAAAACACCTTCCCCCCACCCCTCCCTTCTTCCCGGGCTCAACTTCACTCCCAATTTTCTCTCTCTCCTCCCCCCAAGTGATGCACGGGGGCGGGGAATGGGGGTTGCGGTCAGTTCATCACACCTTGTCTCTGCCGCTCCTTCTTCCTCAGGGAGGACTCCTCACACTCTTCCCCTGCTCCAGTGTTGGGTCCCTCCCACGGGAGACAGTCCTCCATGAACTTCTCCAGCATGAGTCCTTCCCACAGGCTACAGTTCTTCATGAACTGCTCCAACGTGGGTCCCTTCCATGGGGTGCAGTCCTTCAGGAGCAGACTGCTCCAGCATGGGTCCCCCATGGGGTCACGAGTCCTGCCAGCAAACCTGCTCCAGCATGGGCTCCTCTCTCCATGGGTCCACAGGTCCTGCCAGGAGCGTGCTCCAGCGCAGACTTCCCATGGGGTCACAGCCTCCTTCAGGCACCCACCTGCTCTGGCATGGGGTCCTCCACGGGCTGCAGGTGGATATCTGCTCCACCGTTAACCTCCATGGTCTGCAGGGGGACAGCCTGCCTCACCATGGTCTCCACCGCGGGCTGCAGGGGAATCTCTGCTCTGGCGCTTGGAGCACCTCCTTCTCCTCCTTCTTCACTGACCTTGGTGTCTGCAGAGTCGTTCCTCTCACATATTCTTGCTCCTCTCTCCGGCTGCAGTTGTGCCAGGTTGGGTTTTTTTTTCCCCCTTCTTAAATATGTTATCCCAGAGGCACTACCACCATCACTGACTGGCTTGGCCTTGGCCAGCGGTGGGTCCATCTTGGATCCGACTGGCATTGGCTCCATCGGACATAGGGGAAGCTTCTATCAGCTTCTCACAGAAGCCGCTCCTGTAGCCCCCTTGCTCCCAAAACCTTGCTACGCAAACCCAATACATGTGTTAAAGTAAACAGTCAACAAGGTCAACGCAAAGAAAATTTAGCTTAAACTAGAGAAACCCTCAGAAGGAAACTGCAGCTGTTCCTCCTTAGCCATCCATTTCTCCCTTTATAGTGTATCCTGCCTTCTTCATTCTGCCTGTTCTTAAAACTGTTTTAAATATTATCCTAGTCTTTCGCTAATGAAATTATATTTCCTTTACTTTTGTTTGGTCCCTGATCATTTTTGCTCTCTGTGTCCTGAATTCAATCTACTACATGATCATGGTGTTATATTATTTTTCCCTTTTTTTTTTTCAGTGTAGGAACATCCAAGTTTGAATTCTCCATGAATGATAATGGAGCTCCAACTTTGGAATAGCCTGTAGAGTGACACTGAGAAATATGGGTGCCCTGGTTTAATAGCAACTGGGAATCTGAAAGCAAAACTTGAGGTTGCACTGAGGGATCAGATGAAGTTTTTAATTGTGCTTACAGTTGACACTGTTACAATATGAATGGAAGTTCTTACAGGTATATGATGCCTTTCATATTCAACTGTGAGGAAAGATGTTTGATATTTCTCAATGATCTTTGGTGACTACAAGTCATTTGTAGAGCAGAAGAATCTCATTCCAAATGAGAGATTTTCAGCAACTTAACATTGCAGCTAAACTCAAAGGGAGCACTGTGATACTGGGTGGAAACAGTGACAAGAACATAAGATTGGAAGGTATTTGCTGAAGCTTCAAACTACGCTTATTTCATATGCATATGAAATACAGTCCTTTTCACAAACTCCAGCACTATCCAGTTAGATGTTTTTGGCTGCACCAAAGAAAATTTCTTTCCTCTCTCAGCATAAATGTATCCATGACAAATGTGTACCTTAGTGTTTTTATGCCAGTGTTGTCCCTTAGCTCAGGTAGTTCTATCCCATCTATGGTCTTTACTTCCTTGATCTGACAGCCAAACAGTCCTTCCAGCTTCAGTCTTCAGCCCCTGCAGCTTGACTTGAAGGGAGAATCTCTTTTAGTTCTTACTGATAAGGAACTGAGTTTAAAAAAGTGAGCAGTACTGATTATCTTCGGCAGAGGTCAGTGGTGCAGTTTATTATGAAGTTGGTTGTCCCAAAAGTGTGCTGAGACCCAGCTTTTCAAAACTACTTACCTAAACCAGGTGACCTAATCTTCATAGCCGCTTGGCTTTCAGAGTTGTCGGAAATGAACAGCCACAAACTCAGCACACCAGGTTTACTGATACAAACTCCACCCTTTATTTAAAAGGGTCTTGAAAGGTTTGGTAACCAAAAAATAGTGAAAATTTCTTGCATGTTCTCTTCTTATGACATGTACCTAAGTTTCCAGACTCTCACTGGACATGATACTTACAATTTGCTTTATCTGTGTTCATAAATTACAGTCTGCAAGATTCCACTGTGCTTAGCGTTAATTTATTTGCTATTGTGAGTTTTTGATATTTCATTTCTTCTTGGTGAATGCAAGCTAGGCTTTTGCATAGATTAGATTTAGTTTTGTTCCTGATGGTGTGCTGGGGAATAATGCCCACTGAATCACTTCTTTCTGTGTGAGAACCCGAATGGTGGGCAGAATAGTTGTCAGGTGCTTCATCCAGGTGTTTTGGAGGGGCCTATATCTGCCCAACGAGGAGAAAGTGGGTTCAGGAAGACTGTTCCCTTCTAGTCTAAATTAGAAATCTAAAGTTGAGTGTTACAAAGTCTTCTTCTTCTGCTCTTGGCTCTTTGAATCACATTTTCTTTCTCAATTACTGTGAAGTCTTCAGTGCACAGCTTTAGATAAAATAGGCAACTACTTGCATAACACATCCAAAAAAAGTAATTAGAGCATTGGTTTATAGCCTGATTCTAAGATAAAGCACAGGGAATTTGAAACAATGCAATACATGTTTTTTTCTGCTATTTTTATGATAGAAATTAAGTCTGTTTAGGTTTCATTATAATCACTGCACCAAATACAGAAATAGTAGGTAAATCAGACACGATTTATATGTCAGTACTCAGTTATAAGTATAGGAAATTCAGACCAGATCATGTCTTTGGTCTAAGCAAGGGATCAGAAAATACAGGTCTTAACATTTCCTTGCAGCCTTTAGAAATTGTGGTGGGCTGGAGGCTTAGCTCCATACAGAGAAGTACACAAGCTGTTCCGGGAGGGATTGTGGTGGGGCACTTACTATTATGCTGCCTCATGATCCTTCTGGGCAATGTAAATCTTTTATGCTTGCTAAGCGTAGCCAGAGCAGCCAAGCTTCAGGAGTCTAACAGGGAGTAATCTGTTTATACTGCACATCAGAGAAAACCACAAGTGCCAAAATAACTAGTTCAGAACCCAGATTGCCTTCTGAATTTGGGCTGTAAATTTGGGTTCACCTGTCAGTTATACATTTCCAAGATAATCCAATAACTGCAGTATGATAACAGTGCAATACTTTGTAATTATTACAACAATCCAAATAAGAACTGAGTTTATCCCATAGACCTCTAACACTAGAGTTCATGAATGAAAATCCTTAATGGCTGTACAGTGATTGGCAGGACAGTGAATTTGTTCCAGTGCACAAGTGTAATAAACCAACAATGTATAACCTCTGCTAGAAAATCTGCTGCTCTCATCTAGCACTGTTCATCAGCAGGCATCTAAGCCCCTAACAGGAGATGCAGGTATTACTGTCTGTATTTTACAGAGGGAAAATAAATTATTTTGTCAAAGTCAAGAAGCAAGCCTGTGGTACAAATGGGACATGTTTGTACGTCTGACTTATCGATCCACAGTCCTGCCATATATGATGTCCTGTAGGCTATGCCAGCTCTGCAAACTAGCTGTTAGAGTAGAGAACAATGACTGCAAGCACCACAGCCAGCGGTTTTTAAGAGAAAAATCTAAATAAAATATATTATAGTAATAAAACCAATTAGCAGCTGTTATCCTGAGGCAACAGTAATGAAGCCCTCACAAAACAGGCCTTTATTAGAAGTAGTAACAGTAATCATAAGTTCAAGTTTAACTAAGTGAGCCATTAAAAGTGGAATGCTGAAATGAACTGAACCAAATTACAAAGTAAAACATGCCTGCGGCAATGAACAGGTTTTTAATTTGTTTAACTTCCATCTCTCTGGTGTCTGGCTCTAAAAAATGATGTGACAAAAGACTCCTCGCTACATTCTAGTCTGAATGCTAAATAAATTAGTAATAGCAACAGCAACAGTAGTACATAAAACCTACTCATCTCCCACAGTGCTAACATCACTAGTGCTCGCCGGCTTTGCTCTTTGGTTTTCCATTATTCAGAGAAAAACATAGTCCCTCCAGCTGTAAGCAGTCATGGAGACTTTCATACAATAAAGAGCTACAAGTCCCCATATTCAGTCACTATTTGTCATAACAGAAGATTCTAGGCTCAAACTTAGCAGTAAAATCACATTGAAAATTTCTTGTACCAACCCTTTTCTGATTTTCTTGTTCTAGGGGAGAGCGCTGCTGGTGTGAACTGCTGGGTGTGTGCCACCCCTCTGCAGGAACATCCAGGCAGACCTGGCATCTCCTGGACACCACACAGGTGTGTGTCATTCAGAGCAGCCTTAGGACTGCTCTAGGATGTTCTCAGAAACTATGACCCCAAAATCAGAATGCGAAAGAACATCAAATTAAGTTAAAGCCACATTTTTCAAACTTCTCTAGACCACAACTCCCTATAGAATTTGTATTTTAGCTTTCTCTAAGATAAAATGGTAGTTGTTTTGCAGTATAGTCATAACAGAACTGTTGTTTTGGTCATATTTACTTCCTTGATTTTAATTCAAGACTGGGCTTAGCTCCTGTAATCCTGTTTTGGTTTTGTGAAAATACATTTTCTTGTGTACCAAAACATTAATGAAAATAGTACCAGAGAAATAAAGGTAACTATGGTTTTCATATAGCATTTATAAAACTACTTTAAATATTGTAAATATCTATTTCCATCACCAGGTATACTGAAGAAAGTTAACTAGAAAAAAATCCCATAATGACTTTCAAGGATTTACTAAAGGCAAAAAATTACATTTTATAAATCGAATTCCTTAAAAATGCTGACTTAGTTTCAAAATCATTTTCTCTACTTATCTGAGTTTCTCCTTGCTGTGCTAGAAATTGTACAGTGAGCTTTATATGAACTGTGAAAATGGATTTGTGATTTTTAAGCTAGCAAATCTAAACCAAAATAGTAGTTGCCATTTAAAAAAAACAAAACCCCTGCATCAACAACTTCTGATGTTAAAAACAACAATCAAAATTTGACCAGTCAAAATCTGATTATTACAAACATCATTACAAAATGAGACTTTTTTATTTTTTACTTGATTTATGAGTCAGTGACACAGTTTCTTCTTGTGAAAAACTGCATCTTACTCTAAATGTAAATAAGTTCTATAAAATCCATTTGTGCCTGGAATACTAGGAGTTACAGAAGCAAAACCTGAAAAAAAAAAAGTAGAACTGGTTAGTTTGTTAGGACAACTTCATAGTATGAATTGCTATAGACTATGTAAGAACATAAGAACTGCTGTACAGTATGTGATCCAACTATCCTCCTTCTGGTAACAGTAAATACTGGACAAATAGGGAAAAAAATTTGAAAAAGGGGCAACTTAGCTGTATACCTCATAGCCTCTGGCAAGCAATAAGGTAGGGCCTTCCTCAATCTGATGTTGTATCCAAATTGTCTCATTGAATAGCTACTACTAGACATGATTGTCTACTCACTTTTTTCCAAAACAATAATATCTCTGATCTTCATGACAAACTCTGGCAATCAGTTTCACAATTCAAATACACCAGAGTATAAAAAGAAGCATGGAAAAAAAGAGAAAGGAAAAAAAAATCACCTTTCTCTTTGTTTTACACCTGCAGTGAAGTAATTTTGATGGCAGTGCACAATTTTACAATGGTAGTCAACAGTAACTAATCATAGTTTTTTGCCAGTAGTGATTAATTATATTCCATTCACTTTCTCTGAACCATTTATAGTTTATAGACAGTTTTTAATTTCCTATGTGAATAAATGAGAAGACTGAAGTAAAACCTAAACATTCACACATGCTACATCCATACTGCAAAATTCATCTGGCTCAGCTTGGTCCGGATAGCCTGTACTCACTCTTCATCCACACATGCTCACCCTTCCTTGAGTAGACTGGCCATATCCACACTACACAGTATTTGACTCTGGGTGCCATTTAGGCCCTATACGTTGCTCTCATGATTCTAAGAAATAATTACTTTTGTGTACATGGGGTTTTCTTGCAGTTTCGAGTACCTGAAATAGCAAGTGTAAAAATCCTGGGATAGCATTGCACTACTTTGGAGGAGGGTGGATACAGTCAAATAAGGTGCAGACTCCTCCATACTACCTCATGTGAGCAGTTTCTAGAGTGAACTATATCCAGAACTTCAGCTGGATTTTTTTGTCAGAGCAAACTAACAAGTTCCTCACAAAAGGGAGGTTGGGAATGAAGTAACATTTGTGCTCAATGGACACTGTAGGGAATTAGACCTGACAATGCGCTGAGGAACCATCATTTGCCAAGGTAGTTGTACCCACAAAGAATATTTTGTTGCTCTTTCCCATTTGCAGGGAAACCATAGAGACTTCTGACATTTCAAGTTATTCAGAGACTCAATCAGTCTGAAAATATCTCACACAGCAAACCCTGAGCTAAAAATGTCCTGCCATACCCCTCACAACTGAGGTTTTGTACCCTACATGATGGCAAAACACCCAAGAAAACACCAGTCTGTGAAGCATGACGTGTTCTCTGTGTTCAAAGAAATCACTGTTGTCATCAATATTGAAAATTTCCTTGCAGGAAAATAATTCCTGAGGTGGTGAGGACTTTTAAGTTTTGCCTTTTCAGGAAAAGTTCATTATCTTACCACTGGAAATGACCCTTAAGCTAGAAGAGATCTCATTCAATTTTGTTGTTCCTTAAGCAACCACTAGGTGCATCATCAAAAATTGCTAATCTCTGCATGTGGGTTGTTTTTTTTTTTAACATTACACGTGGCAAGCAAAGGCAAGATTTGTATCTTGTAGTTATGACCTTTGTAATGGTAACACATCTGAATAACCACTGTGTATACATGGAAAAGTGGTAGAATTAGAAGCACTTTTCTTCTGCATACTTCATTCACCAAATATTTGAACTGAATATATTTTCCAGAGCATATAATTTGTACACATTAGAAACTGCAGGGAAATATAATTACAAATTTGACATAACAAGTTCTGCTTTTGATATGTGCCTACAACTTTTTTAAATTTAGGTCTAAGTATTTAGACAAGAAGTGAATATAAATGAGCTAGCCAGCAGGTGCAAGTCAAACGATGAAAAGGCTAATGAGATTTTGATCTTTCTTCTTTCAGTGAAATTAAATTTAATTTTCAACTGCTCTGAACATACACTTCTATTTACTCTTATTTGTTTTTAGGAAATTCTGTGAGATCCTGATTATACCAGCAGAAAGGGGGTGAACATGTATACCAATATTGAAACTGCTATAGTAAAATGTATTTAACACACATAGTTTGAGAATAGAAATTGCCAAAATTGATTTGATCAATAGCTCTTCTACAATGTTTTTCTATGTCTAATGCCATTGTCTACAAGTTTCTTCAAAGAAAGTTATAAATTGGACAATAATTTTTCTATAGATGAAGTTTCTTCCTAAACTCCTCAGTTAATGGTTCACTTATGCCCTGAGGAAGGCCTGTATTTCTTTTCTAAAAATATTATTTTATATCCTATCTAAAGTAACTATGGATATTCTCATTATCCTTATAAAGGTTTAATCCTTTTTTAATTCCTGCTAAGCTCTTGCTCTGAATGCTATGTTGTGACAATGGGTTGTAATAATGTATTATTGTGTCTTTGACTATTTAAAATCCCTCTTAGCCCATGTTTCCCATGTACATTTCACCTGCCATTTTTTTGCACTGCAGGATTTAATACAAGAGAAACACTAATATCTTTGAAAGCCATGTTCTGTTAACCTCTTGAACCTTGCCCATTTAGATATGCATTTTTCTCTTTCTTCTTTATTTTTTTTTTAAATTTTATTATTATGTAAGATTGTTAAAGGAGAGGTGGATTCAGTGGTTAAAGTATTAGCTTGACCAGTGTTTCCTTGTTGTGTAGCTTCTGCCTGTATAATCCTGAGCAAATCATTGAGTTTTGCCACAGTGACTCATCTGTATGAAGGGAATAGCAATATTTTCTACCTTAAAATGCATTTAGCAATACCCAGTGTGGTAGCTGGGGCTATGCATTCAAAAGATAGTGTCACTAATTTTTGTAAGTTTTTGCTTTGGTTAGATTCCTTTTTTTTTTTTCTTATTTTAATCCTCACTTTTTATTCACAGTGGGTTTTTTTATATGATTCCTTTACTGAGGTGCTGAATTTAGTTATATGATAATCACTACTACTTAGAAACTCAACTATATTAATTAATGAAACAACTTATTTGTGTTACAATATATGGCTATCTTCCACACCAGCCTGTGTGGTACAGAAATATAGCTGCTTTAAGAAATGTTTGGAGTATCAAGAAATTAACTTACATTTCATTTAGTTGACCACTTGACCAGTATATATGTGGGTGTTTCAAGGACTTCACAATTACTGTTTTATAAAATTCTGAGTCTTTGCCTTTGGTTTCTTTGTTCGGTGATAAGAACTGAGTGCTTCAATGAATTCTTTGCTGAATTTTGTTTGGACGTTGGCTAGCTATTTAATAACAATTTTGACATAAAATATAGTGGTTAGATGACCACTTCAGAAAGAGTTAAAATGGTTTTACAGACTAATCATTAATATCATTCAAATTAAAAAATAAAGGAATTATCCAGAGGAGGCCAACCTGACACCTCTCCTCTTAACTACTCCTCTTCATATGAACTACAAATCAGATATTCTGAGAAATATATGAGTAATTTTATGCATGAATTACAATTTTTTTTTCATAGTAAGATTCATATTGAAGAAAAAAAGGTCGTTGTTCCCCTAGGTAAAGTCAAACAGGGCATACTTCTCATCTGGCCTTTTTCTAGTTACAGTGATTTAGTGAAATCGTTAGTTTAAGTAAAAATTCATATTAAATACTGCATTTATATTGCAAGNGTGCAATGCCCTGAATAACAAGAGCTGCCCTTGGAATGCTGATTTAAAAATATATATGTACACACACACACACACATAAACATATATATATTAGTTAGGCTGCTAGTTTTTAACTAATTCTAACCATGTCTCCTTGTTGTCACTCCGGAGAGGCAAATCTTTCCATGGATGACATACTCAAATGGAGATGTTAATTTGTGTTCAATTAAAGGAAGAGAATTGGGTGTATGAAAATCATATCCATACTATATCCAATTCAAGGACAAAAAGGAAAACAAGCATATAAAGGAAATGTATTTTGCTATTTCATGTTGCTCGGGTTGTGGAAAAGCAGATATAGTCTTCCTTCTTCCAGGAGAATATTAAATATATTAAATATACCATATTTCTTGGTTGCATGGCCTTAAGTGTGTGGGCTTTGCATCTCCATCACCTTTAATCATTTCTACCAGGCACCACTGAGTTCTCTTTCTATTTTTCTCTGTCCTGTTTATATTTCTTCTCTCTTTGCAGGCATCATCGGAGCCCTAGATTTGAAATTGGTATTACAAAATTCAAAGTTAATTTAGACTATATAGTACCTTGGTTTTGTTCCTGTCATACACCATGTCTTC
>VYZW01034739.1:12049-41801 GCA_013401315.1 Balaeniceps rex | reverse complement strand
ATATGTGGTTAATTACTGTAATGTAAAACATCTTGAAAAAAAAAGTTGAATGCAGATATTACCAGTTAACCCACAAATCTAAGAAACAAAAATCCACAATTAATAGAACACTACACAGTCCTTGTAATTACAAGCTCGACATGAGAGTCCGGTGTCACAAGAACGTGAAATCCTCTAATTAGCCAGGATTTGAAAAGCAAAGGCAAAATTGAAATGTGGAAGGTTAGATGGAGAGAAGCAACATTGTAACATTATATTATGAGAAAATGACAGGACTTAGACAACCTCCTATAGTCCATATGTNGGCAGAAAAGCAGTGATTGTGCAAAGCCTTGTAAGGATATTTTGGGTGCCTAAGAAACAGTTACTCAGTTTTGTCTTTGCTTGAAGTGACACATCAAGAGTTCTCAAAGTCAGTAGAAAACTTTGCACCAAAGTTCACAGAATGTGAACATATTAGAAAGAACAATTGTTAGATTTAAAAGAGCAATAAATCAATCACATTGAAAGGCACAGAAAACTGAGTTTTCACTGAGATTATGTAGCATTTTGGTACATATTACAAAGAGGAATCTAGTCAGCAGTAGTGTTTCTTTTATTTGAAGAATTTTATTCTCCTCTGTTGAAGTAGAAAATCAACAATTCAAATACCATTGAAAATCCATTCGGTACCTACAGCATATATTTTCCAAGTTCTGCTTTGGTCTATTCCAAGTCTATTGTTGTAATTTCTGAGCATCTTGCAGTCATGTTTTGAGCTATATGTGTAACACCTGACCTTTCTGTAGGTGAATTACAACCCCAGCTATCTCCAGACAGAGGACTAGGTATGCCTTTTAAAACAACAGTAAAGATGTAGCCTTGTAAGGGACTTCCTAGTTAGCAATGTCAATTTTTCAAATCATCTTGTACTGAATGAATAATTTGTCTCGTAGAAAATATAGACACACATTATCTATCATATTATATCCTTTTCTAAGTTTTCTATTGTTAATGCAAGTGCCCAGCTTCTTAAACTTGAAGAAGCAGTTAGTGAAAGGTGAATTTCAAANAGAACACTACACAGTCCTTGTAATTACAAGCTCGAGATGAGAGTCCGGTGTCACAAGAACGTGAAATCCTCTAATTAGCCAGGATTTGAAAAGCAAAGGCAAAATTGAAATGTGGAAGGTTAGATGGAGAGAAGCAACATTGTAACATTATATTATGAGAAAATGACAGGACTTAGACAACCTCCTATAGTCCATATGTCTGGATATGTGATGGTGTCCATTGGGAATTTTGTCCCAAGTCTTCTGTCCCAGGTTTATCTGTAGCAATAACAACAGCAATAACAACAATACCACCTTTGAAAGAGAGCTTGCTGTCAGTCCTGCACAGGTAAAGCCTGAACAGTTAGCATTGGGTCTGGCGGGGACAGGTTCTTGAATAACATTTTTGGTGTCTTACATCAGGAAAAGCAGCTAAATCTGCACTGGTTTAAGCTTAGTGCAACAAGGATCTTTTTATTACACCTGTTTCTTGGAGATCACATCACAGCAACTTGATTTGTTTTGGGTCACTAATAAAAGGTCAAATTTTAAAGGCAATGAAATTTGGTTTTCCTTCAAAAGATTACATGAATAAAAGTAGCAGTACAGAAAAAGATGGACTTCTTCACTATGAAATTTAGCTGTAACTTTCCATTAAGATGCATAGATGAACTCATTAATTTATAAAAAGTATCTTCAAAGTGTAGTTCACTAATGGATGTATAGTACATAAAAACGTAAGCCAGTGCAATTTCTGTGAAGCTATCTAAAGGCTTTTATCAAATACACTACACAAATAAATTACATGAAGGAAGTAATGCAGTATAGTCGATGGACAGATGATTACTGCATTTCTTCTTAATCAGGAACAATTTATTTTATTTAAACGTCTATTTGAACCAAATAATCATAAGACATGATATTCTTCTCAAAGAATTCTACAACAAAAAATGTTAAAATTTAATCTCCTGTGTAAAATACTGCATCAGGCATGTCCAAGACAAAAATACCTGTGATTTCAGAGGGCCAAGATTACCGCTTCTGTTCTCAGAAATGCAGATAAATTTTGCAATATACACTAGAAAACAGAAGTCTACAGTCCTAACATCTGCCTTAGGAGGGGTAGCTCTTATCACACCTCAGGATTTTAGACCCAGACTTCCAGCTGGAGCACATAATTTGCACTGGCAATATCTTGCTTGTTTTCTTATGGGCACAAAAGATATTCAATGGAATATGGATATGGAATGAAGAAACTACTCAGATGAGAAAGGGCTTGCAACTTCAGACCATATTACTCTGTAGATATCATTAACTTGTCCTGGACTTGTTGAGCCGTGGTATTTTCATCTGACAGACCCTATACATCTAACAGTCTTTGTTACAAATGCTTACACATATTTCTATGCGTTCCAATACATTTTTTAAGAGAGATTTTTCCTGGGCTGAATAAGGCATTCTATTTTATCCAAATAAAATAGCTGTGTCTGAAAGGGAGAATGTCGTTAGCTGTAATAGCATATCCAAGAGGCTCTGAAAAAAGAACTCATTAATTTGTAGCTCAGGCTCAATTTGCACTGAAATATTCATGCAAATCTGAAGGTGTTGTCAGTAAAACATCTGGCTTGAAAACAGAAATCACCATTCGCTATACAGAAGTGGTTGCTCATTCCCATCTCCCATATGATTCTTTACATGCTCAGCTTGGCTTGATTATACCCTTCTTCTGCTTCATTTCTGTGACATAGATGCATTGGCAATGATTATGAGGATTTTCAAAGCAGAGTAGCTCTTGTAGTGCTGTAGGCCAACTTGTTTAGCCTGCAGCGTGTTTGTAATGCTCAGGTTGATTATCGCTTCTAACAAAACAGTCCGTAGTGACTCTCAGCTGCATTTGCACATATTTCAGACTGGTGTATGTACTGAAATAAGTAGTAAGTAACCTTAAGGAGAAATTATCTTAATTGGTCTACTATTGCTGTGCCTGCTACAGTTCACCACCTTTAGCTGGAGTTACGTACCTCCTCATATTGAAAAAGAAAACACATCCAGCTCTCAGTTACCTGTGTCTGGATTGCCTGAGTCATGTCATGGGACTTTTATCATCCTGATATGCCTGTGTTATCTAGACTGTGCTTGAGTACAAGACACGCTCAGAGTTATATTCAGATCTGAAGCAACCAAAAGGGACTTACTACCTCAGGTCAGCATCAGCTGTAGAGTCAGTAATGCTGCTGTCCTTTCTTTATATTCTCTGCTATGCCTTAGTGTGTGATCTTAAAGCCAAAATTAGGTTTTACATGATCTGCCTCTCTGCTTTGACCAGGCTATTCTAGTACTTCTTTTCACATACACACATATCGTTACTTTGTCCCAGTGGGAAGTACTGCAATGCCCTGAGGTGTTTCATGCAAACAGAAGATGCACCTGAGGGAGTAGAGCTGTCAACATCTGATCCAGTCATCTAGGCTCTGCTTTTATTCCATGGAGAAAAGCAGGTATAATTCACCTCATCTTAAAATAGATGACCAAATCCTGAAAATTTACCTTCTTTGCATACAAATCTCAACTAATGATTAGACTAGGGTGATTATTTATGTCGTAAGAATTGCAAGTTAGGTGGATCCCTGACCTCAGAGTCAGGAAAGTGCTATATACTAAACAGAAGTCACTGAAACTGCATGATAAAATGGCAATTCATAGAAAATGTCATTCTAGCAAAACTTTCTATTCTAACAGATTAAATTTGTTGTAAGTGTTTTTTGAGGTTTCTGTGTGTCTGTGTGTACATGTGCAGGTTTTTACCTGTGATTTTAAAATCTACACTAAATATTTTGGTTCCAGTTGGTCTGACCAGAATCTCCTTTTTCCTTTTTTTCTCCTTGTGTACATCCCTAATCTTTTCTTGACTCAGTTTCTTAGTTTCTTTTAACTGTGATATGATATTTTGGAATGATAGCTGGAAAATATTTGGGATGCTGTATAATTTCTTGTAAAAATATATTTTTTTGCTTATTTCCTTTCATTTAACTTTCTTTTTCTGTGAAAGATTCCAAGATTCTATGAAATTATTGAACACTGAAATACTTTGGCCTAAAATTAATAGCGTTTTGCCCCAAACAATAATAAACCCAAAAGATATCAGACCTCATTTTTTTTAAAGTCTAATTCCGTGCTTCTCCTTTCCACCATTTGCACCTAATTCAGTCTTGAACCATGATGTGTGATATCACATGCCAAGGTGGAATGCTTAAATCTGATCAGAACAAAGTAGCTACTACGGGTATTTTCCAGTGTACTCCATTGTTTGCATGTCTATTTTATCTCTATTGTTTGGAGGCTGATCTTCAGTAAAAGAGGCAAACAATGTATTTTGATAGCATAAGTTATAGAAACATACAGATATTTTAAATCATCTTGTTGGAATGTAAAGTCTTTTCTTCTCTGTCTGGACCTCTAGCATGGAGTAATCATCTGTGTACAAAAGGAGATGACACTTTCAGTCCAAACAAATTTTCCACAGGAATACATGTTTTTTCAGCTCTCTCTGAGATTCTCTGATCACATGTAACTTGAAGGGTGATCCCTTGCCCCTTATTGAAAGGATCTTGATTTGCCACTAAAGTGGACACTTTTCTTCTACTCTGTGGAACTTTCGCTATTTCATTTATTTCCGTCATATGTAAAAGGAGAGACCGAACCAATCAAACCTTTGCAGAGCAAAATTTAGCAATCTAGCCATTGATTAAAATTAGATTGAAGTATTTTTGGAAAAAAGCATCTTTTTTCTGTGGTTGCCAACACCTCATATCATACTGTCCTGGTTTTGCCTTGGATAGAATTAATTTTCTTCCTAGTAGCTGGCATAGTGCAGTGGTTTGGATTTAACATGACAATAATGCTGATAACACACTGATGTTTTAGTTGTTGCTAAACAGTGCTTACACCAGTCAAGGACTTTTTTAGCTTCCCATGCTCTGCCAGGTGCACAAGAAGCTGGAAGGGGGCACAGCCAGGACAGCTGACCCAAACTGTCCAAAGGGCTATTCCATAACATGTGACATCATGCTCAGTATATAAACTGGGGGGAGTTGGCTGGGGGGCAGCGATCGCTGCTCAGGGATGGGCTGGGCATCAGTTGGCAGGTGTTGAGTGGTTGCATTGCTTGTTTTTCCTGAGTTTTTTTTCTCTCTCTCTCTTTTGTTGGTTTCCTTTTCATTACATTTATTATTATTATTATTATTATTATTATTATTATTATTATTATTATTATTGTTACTATTGTTGTTATTGTTATTATTTTATTTCAACTATTCTTATTTCAACCCACAAGTTTTCTTACTTTTGTTCTTCCGATTCTCTCCCCCATCCCACTGGGGAGGAGGGTGAGCAAGCAGCTGTGTGGTGCTTGGTTGCCGACTGGGGCTAAACCACAACGCATGCATATAGCAATAAAGAGTCCACATAGTTGTTGGTTTCTATACAGCTGAAATAGAAACAATTCATTGTTGTCTCCTTGAACATTTTTAGACAAAAGAGAAATTGTATTAGGAATATTTGAAAAATAAAAAGTGATTGAAATAAATTGCTCTCAAATTTGAAAATGTTTTATCATTTGTAAATGCTAAATCCAAGGTTAAGTTTGAGAGATACCATTTAGTCTGCATATAAAAAGCACAAATTTGCTTCCAGCTATTTGTCCACCTTATTTTCTCATAATATTGCAAGGTAAGCTATAGATAGGTCTTCATCTGATTTTGTAGACTGAGTGACAAAAGCTTTCAATTACCTTTCCTCAGAGAGCTTCAGAATTGCAGGACAAGGTTCATTTTGCCAGCTCTGAACACAGAGAAATATAGATGTGTTCCCAAAGGATGTTTATCTTGAAACCATGCAGTTGAAGTATCTTAAAAAGCTTTCTAGATTTTGGAGTTTACTTTTGTACAGCATGAAAAGCCTTCCCAGTTGTAATTTTTCATTTTCTACTGAACTGATAAAGATGACAATATGAAATATTATTTTTTTTTTATTTCACAGTGTGCTGAACTTGTTTTAAGCATTATTAAGAATTTAAACATTACTTTTAAAATTAGAACAGCATGCTCCTGTGTGTGCTGAAGTTTGGAATGGAATGAATTCATGGAAGTGTATGTTAAAATAGTTGATGACCTAGTCTTTAACATAAATGTAAATAACTGTTATCTAAAAACATGTTAGGGCAAAGCAGAAGAAATGAAAAAAGGGTTTCATTCAGTGGTGCATAGCAGATCTCAAGTAGCCCACTTCACTTTTGATTCCAGAAGACAAAATATTTTTAACTTTATTGGGCCAGTTTCTCTAGGAAGAAAAACCACCACTACCACCAAAAAAATCCCACCCAATCCCCCCCCCCCCAAAAAAAAAAACACAAACCAAAATAAAACAAAAACANTTACAGCAGCAGGGAAAAAATTACCCTGAAGGAGAAAAGTGTTCCTGGCTCTAGACAAAACCAAAACATACCATTAGTTTACTTCTGTATTTGCCCACTCCTTCCTGCAACAGATTCAGAATTCACTTTATCCTTCCTGATGATGTAACTGCATAAACATTTAAGGTCTTGTGTGAAATTCTGAAGAGCTGTGGAACTAAAGCTCAGAAAGTCCCGCAGTTCATGAAATTGGCCTTATTATATGAGCATAGATTTGCCCCCCCAACTGACTTTTTTTTTTTTGTTTAGGGTTTTTTTTTGGGGGGGGGGGGGTGTTTTGTTTTTTTATGAAGGATATCTTATAATGAGAGGCTCATGTATACTACAAGAATTTGACATTGGAGAATGGCTTAATATTCAATGTTCAAATCCTACTTAACTCACTCGACTGCCATATAGACCATATTATTTCAATAACAAACACGGAAGTGAAAACAATATGTTCTTTGTGTATATTTTAGTTTTGGACACACTTCAGAAATCTGATAAATATTGACTCTACAGACAGACCATCATGTTTAAGTTAATTTCATTTGTTCATACAAAATGTTTTATGTATTGAAAAAACTGAATATATAATATTATATAATAATGCTATGTACTGTATACGAGTACATGTATTTAAACTGATAACAAATACTAGTTTTAAATGTTGATGCTTATGATGACTCAATTATATTTTGTTATTTGAAAAGAAGAAACACCTAGATGATATACTGAAGGAAATAGTGTTCTAAAGTAAAGTGCTTTTTCTTACCTTCAATGTAGTTCACTCATCAGACCTATTTACCTCAGCTGTCTTTAGCAGTCACAAAGTACTGGGGCACAACAACTGGCTAAGCTTCCTTTTTTTTTGTTTTTGTGTGAAAGGTTGATTGGAACAACCCCCTGGATCTTGTCACTCCCAAGGAATGCATTGAAGTTATGAAATACTTGTAAATGTGCCAACAATCTGACTGAATGCGGGTATTGCTGCCATAAAAGATTACCAAATCAGAATGGACACATTATATACTTAAATTACCATAATGTGCTTTAAAGATGTGACAATATTTGGAGAGTATGAAAAAGATGGTGTCATAGAAAGGAGAAGGAAAGAGGAACTGAAAATAGCTCTAGTGTAAGTGATGTGGCAAGGGATGAACTCCACTTCCAGCAGCAAAGCAACAGGGCAATAAATTCTAAGACATTTCAGGTTGCAAAACAGAAGTGAGCTAAACAGATTCATCAAAATGTGTCTGACATGAACATGGTGACCTGGAGCATTATTCCCAATCCAAATTTGCACTGTTCTCCATCTCCATTCCCAACAGTGCCTTCTGTTAAGGTGCACAATGGATCCAGAATTTAGCATGAATACGCATACATATACAAAACTTCACTCTTTTTTTTTTATTATTTCACCAAAAGGTGGTGCAGCAATGGTACACACTAGTTAGTAGCAGGCAGCCATTTTGCTCTCTAAACTCTTCTCAGAAGTATTCAGGCACTGACCTCCAGTGCAGCAGTACATCTGCATTGATGAATCAAATTAGATTCTCTCACCTTTAGCTTCTCATCTGAAATTTCTTGCAACTGATTTCAACACATGTTGTTTTTGTCTTTTCCTTCTTGATACAAAAAGTTAAGAAATATCATCTTAGAAATATATCTCCTATTTGGTCTTTCAGTTACAAGTTATAGCCAAGTTTTTGACATTTAGGTCAAGCATTCTTTTAAAACCTTGACAGGAAGAAGAGATAAATGTATGCTAGAAGTATATATGTTGCATTTCAGTTCCTCATTAGAAAAAAAGGAGGTGGGGGAATAACTTCACTACATTTCTTATGTCTTCTAATGCCCCAGGCTAATAAAATAAAATGCTTTCCTTAAAGTGTAAAGCTATTTCTTAATTCATGCATTTGTAATGTTTCCAACATCATTAAGAACAGATTTCTAAGTCTGCCCTAAGTCACTGAGCATTTCCTTTCCGTGACAAGGAATCTCATAGAATAAAATAAATGAATTTATACCATTCAACAACTAATGATACCATAATGAAATTGCTGGAGAATTTTCAGTCCTTAGGTACATATTTTCAGCTCTATGCTTATATGTATCAGGCCTGCTAATAGTAACAGCAGTATATGTTTATTTTTGGCTTTTGAAATGGAAAATCTTTCAAGTGAAGAACAAAGCCATAGGTGTTAATGCTCAATCTTGGCAGGGAGAAGGAAGGAATAGCCCACTGAGGCTCACAAAAACACTGGGAAATTTGGCAGTGGAAAGAAACAAAGATTTGGCAGAGGGCAAAACCAGAAGGGAATATACTTTCTGTGCAGCATAAGAGGGATTCAGCACTCAAAAAAGAAGCCAAGTGTGAAGAGAACACCTGAATTCCTTGAGACTGCTCTGATTTTGGTTGAAAGGGCACTCAGAACTGCCAAAGAAACCTTGGTACATACGTGTGTGCCAGTATTATCCAAATATGTTCTTGCTAACATGAACATACTTTCATAATCGAATCTCTTACAAACTGTATACATCTGCTTGCTTCCACTGTTGTATACCCTGGGAGGCCTCTGCCAGTATTGGAGGTCTTTTTTACACAGAAAGCAGACATGGCCATTTGTGAGGTTGGACATCAGAGGAATTCACTTCCCAGACTTTAGGAATTATAATTAGGAATTATAACTTCATTTTTTCTCATGCCTTATTTAAAATACAGCTATGCTGATTATTCACATGCTTGTAATGAGTGTATTCCTTCATAATTGCATGGTGGGTGAGCTCCCAAGTGTGCCACATCTCCCTGTGCTCACACGTAAGCAGGAGGGAAGTCCCAGCTGCCGCAAGTCTTTGCAGCATCACGTGTCTTCCCGTTGTCACCCGTGGCATCCCCTCTGCTGCCAGCCTGTTCTCAAAATGGGATGGAGCAGTTAGAAATAAACCTCCAGCTGCTTCCCAGCCCCCCTGGAATGACTTCTGCTCAACAGGCTCCCAGGTAGGTAGGCTTATGCAAAAATATTACAAAAAACAAAGCTATGATCCAAAGTTTGAGGTCTAGAGGTTGTCCGTGTCCTTTCTCACTCGCAATTTATAGAGTCAACAAAATGCACCTGAGAAGCAGCCTGGCCTTAGGCACATGGATGTAACTGGATGTAAGTGAAGTGTGGGCCTCACCCCTTTCCTCCTATCTATGTACTGAATATCTAGCACTGGTCCCATCCTAGTTTTGTGACCTGTGTGAAGGGTGAACCAGCAGTTGTCTTACATACTTGTTTCTGAAACCAGGGCTGTTGAGAGTAACATGCAACTTGGGGACATCTGCTTAAAAAATGACACCTTTTCTACTGTCACCTAGGAGAGGAGAGAAAACGCCCCTTTCAGTGTACCTGGTGACTTTGCTTTCTTTTTCTTCCTCAATTCCAGGAAAGTAAACAGTGCCACTGAGCTGCAGTTCTGTATTTTGGAAGCGAGGGAGAGGGCTGGTGGCAATCTGCTGCTGACACAGTGTCACAGTGTAATGAGGCATGTTGTACCATCTCAGCGATGTGTCAAGCGTGGGAAGTTTCAAATGGCTTGGTTAAACTGCCCTAAAGAATTTAACTGCATAGAAAAGGGTTTTATAGTCTTCTTTTGTTGTTACTGTTTAGAATTGTGTTGCACAAGCAAAACAATCTGTGGGCTTGCTATGTTATCAGCTGGGGCTCTGGTACATCACCATGGTGCACAGCATCTCCCAGAAAAGTCAGTAGTTTGGGGTTTGGTCTATTATAATGTCTCACACCAACAAAGGTGTTTTACTGTTTTACAGGGGAAGGGTGGATTTCTGGCACTTTCCCAGGTTTCACATTGCCAGCTGTGTCTTCAGCTTCAGAGATTTCCTGCATGTTCCTTATTTGCTTCTAAGTAGTACAATATTCCCTGCAAATTGGTTACCAGAGTTATATTTTGTCATTTTGAATCAGGAAGTGTGTGTTATACAGCATACTTCATTTAAGCATTTCTTAAACTGGTATTAATCAAAGATGTTGCAATATGTGCCAGAAGTCTACATGCATTACATTATTGATAATAAGGGGAAAAATTACAGGAGCTGGAGAAACTTGCCCAATATCATGTTGGTGGCAAAATCACAAGCAGGAAGAGGGAAAATGTGGGGTTTTTTGCATGGTAATGTCCTGCGGCATGGGGACTCCTAATCTTCACAATCCTCTGAGACCTCACGGGGAGGGACTGATGGGGAGACAGGAACAGTGTCCCTGGCCCCTCCACTATGGGACAAAGGCAGGCAGTAAGAGTCAATGGGAAGCCTGTTTGTTTTCAGATATTAGATATTTGTTTCATCTTTCTGTGTTTCAGCTTGTCCTCCTGCAAAAAGGGGGCATGATTCAAGTCCTAGGTGTTGCAGAGTTTGATACCTCAAAAGAGGTTCATGAAGATACTCCTTTATCTCCCTTTGCCATGTAAGGGAGACTGCTATTTTTTCTAAAATTGTCAGTGCTCTAAAACTCACTTGGCCCCATAAGGCTTGATACACAGAAACTGTATGAGTATTTAACCATCAAATACATAAAATACTTCAAGAGCATCAGATGTCAGACACAATAGAAGTATAAAGGATTATTAATTGTTGCTTTACAAGGGTACCTGGAGGAGTAGTTTCAGTTGTTACATTTATTACAATAGTTTGAAAAATGAAAAGCATTATGTAGGGGATAGGAATTATTGTCCTTATACTTCAGGCCAGTCAGAAAGATTATTTAAAAATTAATTTGATCAGCAGTCTAACCAGGAAGGATGTCACAGTGTAAAGCATTCTGCTCTTACATGTGGCTCCTTTGAGTTTTGTATGCCCAGGAGAAAGCGCCAACTGCTTATACAGGCACAATTACATTTGTTCAAATTGATTTACACATCCACAGGCAGCAAGAGCAGGTGTTTGATGTCGTTTTTGTCAGGAAGCAGCAAGACTGGGCTGTTCCGCAAGGGAAGGCAAGCCGGGGTGGAGGTGACAGCAGGGCAATGCCTTTGCCAACCAGGGATGCTGTCACACAGTGCCCAGGCAAGAGGAGCAGAGCACGTCCAGCAACCTTGACCGGATCCAGACAGCAGTCCTGATCACTAGGGAAGCCCACAGTGATAAGGGAGAAGTCACCAAAGCAAGGGTCAGATCAGCAACATGCAAGGCAACCTCTTTACCTTGTTCTTTTGTCAGTGGTCTGCAAGGTTATATCTAAATTTACAGTATAAGGCGTGTTTCACGTGTGTTGAGCAATTGCTGTTATCGCTAGTGCTGGTTTTACCACACTCCCAGGGCTGCAGTCCGTTGGGGACCAGTATGTTTTTCCAGGGCTATAGGCAGTTTGCAGTGTACAGAACAAGCACTTGGTTTTACTTTCTCTTGGCTACAGATGTATGTAAAACAGTAAGTGTTATACCACAAAAAGTCATACAAAGCCAAGCAAAAGCTGAACCAAAATAGGCAATACTCACCTGGCTGTTAGACAATTGCAGGTAGACTAACTAAAACAAAGCTTAAAGCAGGCCAAGATGGATGCAAACAAAACCTGACAAGTCCTGGAACTTGTGTTTTCACTTTACCACAAAGGCTGTGGCCTGCTGCTAGCAATGGCAACATGTATTTACTGGGTCGCAAGGCTACACAGAGCATTTGCAGAAATAACACCTGCAGCCAAGTTGTCCATTTCTGTTTGCAACAGAAGAAAATTTTTAACTTTTCCTGAAATGTAGTAAAAATAGTGCATTTTGTCTTCTAAATAATGTCAATATTGTCACAGACCCAAAGAGATCCATTTTAAAGAGAAGGAAACCAGTATTATATTTTTAAAATTGCCAAACTATGACAAGTTTATTCAAATACATGTGCACATACAAAGCCAACAGAATTGCTTACATGAATAGATTTAAAATGACCAAATTACTATGTCTGGGGACATAAAAGTTTGCATTCAATCATCCCTCAAGTACTTTTATTTTTCTTTATACTAGCCCAAAAGAATCAATGTTTTGCTTTTGATATTAAAGGAGGAGCTCCTTTTTTTAAGGAGTAATACTCATTTCCAATAATAATAATAATAATCCTAAACAGTAAGAATAAAATTCTGCTAATACAGTCTTGCATAAGGCTTTACTGACTGCTGCCTGTCTAACTTCATGACCGCCCACAGTCCTGCAGGCTCTACAGTACACGTGTGAGTAACGGTGCTACTGGCCTCCTGTCTTTTTCTGTAAATGCTGGAATTGTGAAGCACCTAACAATGCAGTGGTCTACAGAAACTTAAGGTCTGTGGGAGATCTTGAGTGCTTAAGACCATAGCCATGATGCCGAGAGCCTAGACTGAGCTGCAACTTAATCCTGAAGCTGATAAACCTTGTAGGCAGCTGTTTCTGCCTTCAGGTTAGACAGCTGTTTAGAGATGTTTTTCATACATGCCCATTAATAACTTGACATTTGGCTCACACCTTGTGGATAAGAACTTTAATTTTTTATGCTATTTCCAAGGCCTCTCTATCAGCATGTAAGGCCTTTCTTACATTACTAATGCATGTATTTATGGATTTTTTTGCATAGGTCAGAAGCCAGCACTCCTATTCCTTACACTTCCTTTTTCTGTCCAGATGAGAATTATTATAGAGCTGAAGAACCTCAACAGGAGGGATGGTGAACTCCCATACCCTGTGCTCACTTGCAACCCTATCACAGAAATGAGAGATGTGGTTTGGAAGGTCCTCAAGCACAAAGAGAAAGGACCTCTGTGTCCTAGCAAGTGTTGTACCGTCTGGCACTGGAAGTGCTGCCCACTGAAAGTAAGTTTGAATTTGCCCTACGCATTTAGGTTCTGTCTGTTTCAAGTTTTCACAAGCACAAACTCTTGTTTCTCTCTTATACTGAATACACTTATACTCAAAATCAAGTGGCAATGTCAAGAGGCAAGTCTCTCCACTGAAAACACAAAATCAAATCCTTCTGCTTTGATCACAAAGCTTTCTCCTCACTTTTAAAGTCATTCTTTGGAAAGAAAGGACCACTGCATTATTTGCACTTCTCTTGCTTTGTGTGTTCTGTATGTAACTGAGAAGGTTAACCTGTAATGACAAGGGAGCAAATAGCTCTGTTTTACCACTTGACCAGTGACAGTTCTGGCTGATGTTGAAATTCAATCTACAAATTAATTTTGCACTTTAACACTTTACAGGTTATTATTATGAAGCTCACTGGTGCTAGCCATACGTAGTTCAGTCAATTTTTAATACTTCTTTATGACTGACTAACCGCTCAAACCTAAACTCCGCAAATTTAAAGTTATCTGTGAGACCTCACTGGTTACAAGTGTGTTAATGTAGTAATACCTTCCCAATTACTTGTTACCATCTTGCCTGAATTCCAATGGTAATTAAATGAGAGCGGATGTAGTTATACATGTAGCCATTTCTTTTAGTTCAAAGGGAGCCCTAAATGGCTGGCAGAGCTATTGCTAAAAAAGCAAAGTCCTGTTCCTACGTCTCACATTTCTGTCTGGCTAAGCAGCATTTTCTACCCAATTATGCTTTAATTACATTTGCTGTCTCCTTCCTCTGTAACAAACATATTTAATAGCGAAAACTACACTCTTCATCACCATGGGCCACTTTTAAATTTTGACTTCATATTAAAATTCCATCTGCCTTAGGAAGTAAACTGTTTTAGCACAGTGTACAAAGCACTTAGGTGTTTATTTCTGTGCTTCAGGTGAAAGGCAGGCAAGTCAGAGTGAGAGAAAGATGTCAGTTTGTACTTAGGCTGCAAAACTTACAGGAACCAGCCCAATGATTGTAGTCCATGCAAACAATAATATTTCTGTCTTTTTATTATCACTTTCAGAAATGTGCCACCTCTCCAGCTATTAATTCCCACCTCATTCCTGTGAAACTCCCATTGAAAAACTTTGTGTGTAACCACACACACAAGTCGTATGGCATGTGATGTAACCAAAGAGGATACATGAATGAGGGCAGAAAACTAAAAATGCATGAGTTGCTAACAGAGTAGTAATTTTCTCCATTTGTAGCTAATAAATCTGCATCAGTACGTTTCTGTCCCCATCCCCATGTGCTCATTTCTCTCTGTACTGGAGATCCCACCCCTCCTCATTATGACAAATGTTGAATTAATTGTACATGCAGCTGCTTTCTAATGGAGGGGTAAAGGCACCTCTGGGGAGGAGGACTGGAAATAGTAATTTATCTTTTGTTTGCTGGGTTTTTTGCATTCATTGTTGGATGTGCGAACAAGTGAAAATAAGAACCCTCTTGGCAGTGGGACCCACTTCAGTAATGGACATGTTAATCCTAATTTAGTTGCAGAACTAGAACTGCAAATGTTCTGTAAGAATCTGGCTGTGTGAAATGAGGATAATATTTCCGTCTTCGAGATGGATAATTAGTTAATAAAAGTTGCTAGGGAAAAGAAAAATGATAAATAATTTCACTGGGATGTCTGAAGAATACATATCTAAATCTGTATATTGACAAATTCCTTCCTTAGAGAAGGAGAAAATGCATCATCTGAAGTTTTGGGTTTGGGTTCTTAGGGGGAGAGGGGTTGTGTTTTGGTTTTTTTGTTTGGTTTGGGTTTTTTGTTTTTTGTTTTTTTTTACTTAAAACATTACAATTAAAGAGAGGAAGTACTATGTGGTGTTTTTCTTGTTTTTTTTTTTTTTTTTAAATCCAGGTGCAGAAACTACAGCAATAAATGTTAATCTGAATTTGATTATTTGGCTCTTCGGCATTTCATTGGATTATGTTGACTTTGTAATTTGATTGCTACACAGATGTAAGCTGTGCTGATTACATTAAAATACGCAAAGGAAATGAAAAATATTACTAAGCAATATTCAGAAAACAGTTCTTCCTTGCTAGCTGTGAAGACTTCCTTTTGGGAAGACAAATGCAAAGGATACTAGTGATTATACTCTAATTCTAGCCATCAAGTTAGAAATAATCCCTCTACGTGGAAGCTAAATATTTAGGCTGTAATGCTTTGTTTCTGGATTAATATGTGTTATATAACTAATAAAAACTTAATAGATGTGAGATGTAGAACATGCTAAAGTATGATATTAAAAAGGTCCAATCCATAAGTGAAGCTCACACATTATGCTACTGCTTCTAGAGGATTGCTGAAGAATGTATACATTAAACTTTACACAAACACTCTGCTATGTCATCATTTAGGAGTGTAGGAACTAATAACTGCTGTATGACGGTTCAGTCAGAAACTGTTCAGTCAGTGCCTGGGTGATTCCCTGCAGCGAGGTGTGGGGCCATCATCTAGCACATGTTCCTCTTAGATTGAACAATGTTAAGCTGTGGGGAACTGAGTAACAAAGAGTTTCTTCCTATTCCTGCTTTTGTGGCCATTAAAAGGTTCACTCACCTCTCTACTGACTGCAACAGTCACTGAGTGGATTTCTGGTATGCATAAATTCCGGGTATGATGGGACACAAAGTGGCCCTTGTGTTCTTTCTGCCAGTAGCTTCATCTAGAGCTATTTTGAAAGCTTTTTCTCGTCCTAAGTGAACATGATAGGGGAAAATTTAAATAAGCATTTTCCAACTTTGGATCTAGAATAGTTTTTCACTCATACAAAATAATTTTTCGGTAATATTTAGTTTATCAATTGTAAGGTTATATTTTTTCCCCACTGCTTTTTCCACTGCCTGTTTAAGTGCCCCGAAAGAGAAGTAGGGAAAAGAGTGGAAATCTAAAACTTTTCATTTGAAAAATGGAGAGAACCCCCCCCCCAACAATAACAATAAAAAGGTTCACCCACAATTTTTCAGACAGCTCCTCTCGGTGACTGAATTTGGAAAGGAAGATGTAGCCGTAGTTGGAAGACTGAGTCTGCCAGATTCACATTAGAATACTATTGACTTTAGAACGGCTGCTCATGAAGCAAGGCTGTATTCTCCATTTAAAATTCAGTTCTCAATGAGGAAACAAGCACAAAATGCATTAAAGATATCCAAAAGATGATGCTAGCTTGGAAATGTTTCATATTTCGTTTCCACTGGGCAGCCTGAGGCACAGCCCTCCCTCTGCGGCGGGGGAGCTGCCTTGCCAGTCCCGCTGCACAGTGCTCCTGCACACAGATATGCTCATCCCTTCCCTGGGAGAATGAAAAGGAAACTGCAGCTTGGGACTCATCCTCGCTGAATCTTATATGTAAACTGGAGTGACTGTGATAGCGCTTTGTCCACAGTGAGGACATCTAAAACTCTGCCAGCGAAACTAGCAGCTTTGATGGTTTTTTTTTTAGCTCCAGCAATCCCTTAAGAACATTTTTTAATAACTCAATAATCAGATACATGCATAGACTTTCTAATTGCTTCTACAAGTTCCTCTGGTGTCTAATATTGTACTAAACCATGGTAGTAGGATTTCAGTTACTTATGCAAAAATCACATCTGCAACTGATAGAAATATTTATCAGTGTATTCACTAAAATGAAAAAGCATTGAAGCAAGTAATAACATTTAAAACAAATAGGAAAGCACAAATGAAAATGAAGCATCTGAATAATTACACAATGTGTAGCACAGAATAAATGATATCAAAATTCCACTTCTGTTTCAAATCAATAACGCTGAAATGTGACAGGAATTTGATGATGCTGTGTGACTAAAAATTTAATCCAGTAAAAATACCTTTGCAACACACTCATAGACAATCAAACCTTTGCAATTGTTTCGTAATGAAAAGCAATTGGTTTCTGGAAATGATTAGCTTATTTTATAGCCTCAATCAAAGAACATATGGAACTACACAAGAGTCTTGTCCCCAAGTTCAACATTTTAATTTACAGAGTAAAGAGAAATAGTGTATTGTAATATTTTGCAATCACTTCTTAGTCAGGTTTCATTTTGTGTGTGCGTGTGGTGATAGAATCCTAAATGATATTTGATAAAAGCACAGAAAAAATAAATTAAACAATGTAGTAAAAAGCAGACCTGTAGTGTCCAGTGAACAGCAACATAATGGTAAAACAGGAAGAATAACTACTGAGAAGAGTCCCATAAGAAAGCTGTTCTGTTCCTAAGATACCATACTAAAAATGAATGTTGGCGTCCCATCACCTGAAAATATCTGAGACAAACTAAAGAGGTGTTGAAATGCACTTCTATGCTGAATGTTTTGAAGTTCCTGAAAAACATAAAATGTCATCACCTCGCACATTATGTCCTAATGTATAAAGCTGTATTTCCTGCTGACTTCAGTTATGACAATTCCCCTAAATTCAGCATAGACCCCAAGAGGGAAAACTTCCAGTTCGTTTACTATAAATACTGACTACTTTACTTTAAAGGAAAAAAGTCTTTCTTTCTTTCTTTTTTTTTTTTTTTTTTTTTTTTTTTTTTTTTTTGTTTCTTTCTTTGTAAAGTTTTACCTTCTTCAGGAAGATATGAAAATAATAAAAGGAGAGAGAAACTTTTCAGAAGCAATGAATCTTTATCTCTGAGAAAACAGTAGCAAAACATTAAAAGGAGAACAAATTTAGATACAGAGATGCAGCGTTTAATTTATGTCAGCATGCTGGAAACGAGCTTCTCTAGATAATTTAAGAAAGGAAGATTCACATAAGCCCAAGGATAAGTAGGTCTTAAAGATACTGTTTGTCCACTCATAGCTGAGATACAGGCACTGCAACTTCAACACCATATGACTATGTGGAATAGGCAACTCTTTTGAATGTTTAGCTGGGATTTTTTTCTTCTAAACCATTTTAAAAGTCATGACTGGAAGCAAGACAATGAGTAAACAGCATGAATGCCTATTTCGGAAGTAACTCTGCAGCAAATATTTCCCTGGGAGAAAATAATAACGGCATGCTGTTGCTGAGGGTTTATGAATGTATAGAATGTATACATGGGAAACACACAGGCAGGGTTCCCTTCAAGAAGAGGTAGATTTTTTGATTATTTATGGCTAGCTTGTCTTCTTGAATTCATCTTTAATTCTCTTTCAAAGCCCTACCCTGTAATTATTATTACTTATACTGTCCCTGTCAAGCTGAAACCCACTCAGCTGAAACAAAAAATCCAAAATAATCCTTCGAAGTACTGTATCTTAACTTCAAACCTCACTCCAACTCTCATGGTCTAATTTTTTCTTCATGAAAAACTGTCAAAACGTATGACTGGTAGAACATGAGATAGGGCTACAGAATCCATATAATCACATAGTTGCTCAGGAGGCCAAACTAAAGGATTGTATTCAGGAAAATGATATATCAAAGACTGTTTTTTATATTGGCAATACAAGCAATATTGTCAGGCTACTGTAACCTAACGGCTACTGCACATTCCCTAAAGTGTAGCAGTTATCCGTAAGCATATTTTTATTCCTTTATGAGTTAATACAAATAGCTACAATTTGTTTGTCTGCAGACTATGTTGAATGACTTGATTTTTACTATGGGCTCAAAACATTCATTTGGAAATTTACTTTGGCTCAGTTAATGCAAGATAAGTTGTTATGCATCAAAACTTAATCATATCACTTATTCCTGAAGGCAACACTTTCAGAATGAACATTCAAGTGCCTTCCAGGTGAATCAGCTTGAGCCTCTGTACTACTAAACTGCTGTTTGTACTGTGGTATAAGCAAAGCACAAGAAGTTCAGGGAGTTTCCTGAAACTATTTTGCAATGATCTTTTAAAATGTGTACTGGCTGAGCATGCCTCTTCTTCAAAAATGTCAAATATAGCAACAAAGTGACAATATGGTGATTAGTTATACCTTTCTATTTTACAGTAATGAATTATGAAGGCCATTTATTTAACAAGCTCCTTTTGAAGCTTTTGTACATGATTGCAAATGACATGTGTGACGTCCAGCAGTCCTTTCTTTTGCATAATGGTCACAGATTATACTTAGAAAGAGTAACATGGAGGTAAAGTGACAGCTCCAGTCACTTAATGAGAAGTTTATTAAGAAACTAGGACTGATTATCAGTTGCAAATTAACCATAATGTGAGTAATCAGCAGAGATGTCACATTGGTGCAAGAAAAATGATAAACAGAAGAATGTTCATCCCTATGCTAATCAAAAAGTACCTACAGCTCATTACAGAATGTCATTTGCAAGAACCTAGGGATGCAGGGTTTGGGAAATGTGTTTTTGGAAAATGTATTTGGCAGTGTCACAACAGATACCTTTAGACTGTATTTAATAAGCCAAAGAAATTTGTTTTTTATAGAGATTCAATGGATTATCTATGTGATAAAAGCTATACTTGCAATATATAAAAGCTTGATTAGATTTTTGGACCTAGACTAGACAAAGTTTTTGAAGTAGCAGGAAAACAAATTGTGTTGTTTTAAATGCATTATTTTGCCAGTTCCATGAAAACAATTGTAAAATGTATGCAAAATTCAAGTCACAGTAATCAGTCTCATACCATTTGTTCTAAAAAGGATTATATTATTATTTTTAATTATGAAGTAACAAGCCAGTAGCTTTTACAAACTGCAAACTGGGGTTCAAGCCTCAAACCTGCAAGAAAAAAAAACAGTCTGGAATATAAAGAGCTTACAGTTTTGTATCATTCAAAACAGAGCAATTGATAACAGTATAGATGAGAGGGCAATGTAACAGCAACAGTAATTTCAGCATAGTCATTTTATTTCTTTTCATTAGTCCTCAAGTGCACTTTGTTCTACCATAGGTAATTTCATTCCTTTAACTCCAGTCCTCCAGCTCATCTCCTTCCATACAATATTCTGATTCTCCTTTTCCCTGGCAGTGCCCATGTCATCTGAAAACATCAGTGATATCCCATGATCCTTTTTTCTCCTTTTGCCAGGTTCAATACTGAAAATATGAATTCAAACTTTCCTCTCCTAGAGAAACTTCCACTATTTAATACAGCCCTTTGACAACACCTTTCCAAGATTTTACTCATGATAACAGAATTCTGCTGAACAAAACCGCTTAACAAACAATTTTTTCCTGTGGCACACATCCACCGAGTGTTTTATTTTTTTTAGCAGGGGGGAAGGATGGTGGTTTTTTGAAGTTTGCCTACTTTAGATCACTTTTATTTAGTCACTAATAAAATTAAGATAACAGAATAGTATGGCACAACCTACCTTTGTTAAACCTCTATTCCATTTTATCCCATTCTTCTGTCTATAGCCATGCCTTTACCAGTCTTTCCCTCAATGTTTGTTCTAAAGACAAAATCAGTGACCGAATCCTGGATTTTGTTATAGAAATTTCTCGGTTGGATTTTTTCAATATAAGAATTGTGTTATTTGGAAATATTTTTCACTTTCTGTATTTCAGAGTTTGATAGGGGATAATTGACTATGCATCCAGTACCCTTATACCAGCCTCTTTTACCTACAATCCAAAATCAAATAACCGATTTCCTGAGTGTTCTTGTAAGCTTGGCATCACTAAATCACCTCAATAATTTTTCAGAGTTGAGCTCTGTAGACATGTTTTTTCATTGGCTTATTTCAAATATCATAATTATTTCAAGACCTGCCCAAGATTTCCATTACTATCTTTGGTAACAAGAGAAGGCAAGTCTCAATGCTCTACAGTAAAGGGCTAGATTAATTTCTTTAAATTCAACAGTAATTTAGATTTCTTTAGTTTGACTGAAATGAAATTGAGATGAGGGTCCTAAGCCTTCCTTCTTATAATTATTTCTTGGGGCAGGGGGCTTATATTTCTTTTCAAACCCTATTCTCACCCTTTGGTTAAAGAAAAATAAAATTCAGTTTTCTTCAGGCTGTAAAATTGTCAGGTTATAGCTATCAGAGGAACCAGGGTGCAGATTGTTTCTGAGAATACAAAAAAGATCTGATGATTCCTCCATTCCAAATACATTTTTTGGGTGTAAGCAGAGGAAGAATTACTACCAGAAAAATGAACTTTTCTTCTGAAGTGACAGCTGTGACTTGACAAAAAAAGGTCAAAATAATCATTTTTTCCCCATTGAGGCCAGATGTTTCCATAGAACAGTTACAAAATAAATTTTTAATCTATGAAACAACTTGTCCATGCATATTTCATCCCATTCTAGCCCCAAATCTGCTCATTTTAATCAGTTTTCATCTTTATGATGCTTAATAGCATTCAACAGACCCAATATGTGACTTGTATGTGGGACAGCTCATTCTTACAGATGTGAGAGTCTCCAGTGAGTGGAGATCTGATACGCAGAAAAACATGCAGTTGGCCCTAGGCACCAAAACCAGCCAGATACTTCAGTTGTAATGCCATGAAATATTTACTGTTTCTAGTTCTATGATGTCTTAATAAAGTAACTAGATTTTAATTGTTGCAAGGTTTTCATTTCATGATTCTCTTATGCATCAGGCATTAACATTTTTTCTCAACTACTTTGACACTTTTGTAAATGTCAGTGACTCACAGACACCTTTGGTGAATCAACAAGTATCGTGATGTGCTACCTTGATCCAGAGGTCTCAGGAAAGAAAGAAAGCAGAAGACAGAAGCTGGGGCACATAACGCACAGGGAGCTCATAGCTTATGGACAAAGCCATAAACCGTGGGGAAACTGAAAAGGCCAAAGGAGCAAGGAGACAGCAGCACTGGGAATATTGCAGATTTCACAATTTCTCCCTTCCAAAGCATTGAGCAACTTTAGTATCTGTTTCAATGAGATAAAATTTAGTGGTTTACAAATTGTAATATCAAATTTATGGTGATAAAATGGCCTAATACAGTGTAGAGCTTTGTGTACCAAAAGCTAGGGAGGAATTGGAATGTGGTTTCCCTTTAAAGCCTTTTAAAGCATATTATTTCCACTGCCCATAAACAAGCCAGTGCTACAGGCCCTTGTATGCAGGCGGGAGGGAAACTTGAATTCTCATTCTGTCTGGTACCCTATCCTATCAAATGCTGGTCCTAGCTATGCAAATGGGATCCTTTCTGCTCTCCCCCATCACTATGAACATTTTCAAAAGACAAAGTGAATGTGAGCATTATGAACAAAAGTAAAACCAACAACACTAATGTTAGAAGCTAATATTTCCTCCGTGTCACACAAGGATAGACACAGTCCCAGTTTAAATGGTCGGTCTGTGAAGGCAAAAAATATCATATGACATAGATGCTGATGCCACACCAGCAAGAACTAATAACATTTGTGGCAAATTCCTTCTAAGTCTCCTAGTATTTCTGCAAACTGGCATAATCTGGATGGCATGCCATGAGAAAACAGAATTGTCCTATTCAGTGACCTTAACAAGATGTCATAGGGTTAATAAGAAAATTAATTTATCCTTTTAAGCTCAAGAAGTAATTAAAGTCTAAGGGAAATCTGTATCATAATTGAAAATAAGTAATGAGCAAGTGGGATGTGAAGGAAAAATGAGTTTGGTAATTAAGACAGGAAGTTCAGTATAACAAGAAGGAATAATGTATTTGTCACCTATGGCACAATTATATCATGCTGATATTAAGTGGGAAAGCTTAAGCTGAAGCAGAACAATAGAGCTGGTGAATGAGGAGGTATTAGACAGTGACACTGCATCCTCAGCTGGCAAAAAAACTACTTTGGGGACCAATAATAGGTAGGCTCCTGATAGCATCAGGGCTTTCAAATTAATGAAACCAAAATGCATTAAAAAGGATTAAAAAGTAATTGTACTAGCATTTATATTAAAGCTTCTGAAGCTATTAGTTCTTTGAACTTTAAGAAAAGGTTCCTAAATTATGCACCAGGAGTAACCTGGGCTACAATTTTAATAGGATGGGCCAAAATTGCTCTTGGTATCTTTCCCCCAAAGTCAGTAGAGTTACCCCAGTGATGAATCTGGCTCATTACTTTCTATGTTTCTTAATTTTTATTCTGAAAGTTTGAAGCACAGGAAATTCTCATATCTAGAAATATCCAAGAGGTTATAACAATTCAGAAGGCACAAAAAAGCTCATCATTGTGTCCTTCATTTTCCATGGCAGTTGATGCCAATAATGCCCGGATGCAATAAAGACATGAAAGAAATTAGTAGGATTGAATTCCAAAGATAGTTCTTGCATTCCCAGTCTCCAGTATCATTCACTGTGTTGCTTAGGAAGATACACTTAAGGCTTATACAGCAGACCTAAAATTAGCTCTGCAAGAACTCTTTTTTTCTCTTTAGCGTGCAAATGCATGGCATACTTTCCTTCTACCTTCTCTTCTAAATAGGTTTTCTTTTACAGCCAAGGTATTATTAAAAGAACAAAAATGCAAAAGCATACATAAAAGCAAAAGGCATGTTGTCAGCCATCAGCTTTCTTGCAAATATAAGACCTGTTGTCCTTTCAGAGATGGGAGGATGGTAAGTAGCACTGAAGACAAGCATCATGATAAAGTCTTTGTGCATGTCCAAGTCCTGTATTTTGGTTCCTTCACCAGTCTTTCCAGCCTTCTTTTTAGAAGATTAAGACAATGAAAAATTTAATTTAAAATCTAACATTAGAAATATATTCTAATAACCAGGTATCATATTCCCACCATTTGACATCCTCTAACTACTATTTCCAAGAATAAAATTCATTCACACTTCAAGAAAAAAACAAAGGAAGGCAGGGTCCTGAGTGAGTATGGACATTTATGTTGACTTGGGTGGTACTGGCAGAGAATAGTGACCTTCACTGAATCAAATGAAATCAGCTTTACTTTTCCAACCATCTATTGCTCCCTTTGCTGAACTGAAAAAATACTGAGTTGATGACATCTTTTCTCATCAGAGCTTGCACAGTGGAGGATTGAGTTTTAGTGAACACAAATCTATGATGAATAAGCGTTATTTGAACACGTGCATTGTTTAGCACATTAGTGTCCTCTCTCAAAGTATTAGGAAAAGCACGATTGTTTTAGGTAAACACATTCATGAAAGGAATCCAAACAGTGAAACTCATATGCTATCAAAACCATAAAATTAGGGCTGTTTTATCAAAACCATGAACCAAAATAAATACTCCAAAGCAAAACCAAAGCAACAGTACATATGAGTAACCATACAAATTATTTTCGTACTCCTCTCTAGTCCATTATTTTAATTAAGAAAATATTAAGTTTATGATGAAGTGTTCCAAAAATAATATAATGACTGTTATATACATTTGTCATGGTTTAGCCCCAGTCGGTGACCGAGCACCACACAGCCGCTCGCTCACCCTCCCCCTCCTGGTGGGATGGGGGAGACAATCAGAAGGGCAAGAGTAAGAAAACGTGTGGGTTGAGATAAGAACAGTTTAATAATTGAAATAAAAAATAATAATAATAATAGCAATAAAAATTGCAATGAAAAGGAGAACGAGAGAGAGAGAAACAAAACCCAGGGAAAAGAAAACAAGTGATGCAACCTCTCACCACCTGCCGACTGACGCCCAGCCAGTCCCCAAGCAGCGATCGCTGCTCCCCGGCCAACTCCCCCCAGTTTATGTACTGAGCATGACGTCATATGGTATGGAATAGCCCTTTGGTCAGCTCGGATCAACTATTTTGGCTGCGCCCCCTCCCAGCTTCTTGTGCGCCTGGCAGAGCATGGGAAGCTAAAAAAAAAGGTCCTTGACTAGTCTAAGCACTTCTTAGCCACAACTAAAACATCAGTGTGTTATCAGCATTATTCTCATACTGAATCCAAAACACAGCACTATGCCAGCTACTAGGAAGAAAATTAACTCTAACCCAGCCAAAACCAGGACAACATTCTGCTTAAAAAACAAGATCAAAGACACCCTGAAAAATAAATAGTACAAGCTATGCTGCTTTTCTCCATAGCTGAAGAACAAACCACTCAACAACTTGAAAGAATACTCCTCTCCTCTCCTCTCCTCTCCTCTCCTCTCCTCTCCTNNNGCAACAACTTGAAATAATACTCCTCTCCTCCCCTCTCCTCTCCTCTCCTCTCCTTCCCCATCTTGCATGCTCACCTCCGCAGCCTCAAGCATCATGAGAGCTATGTTCTCTGAACTTAATGTTTTCACTCAGCTCATATTATTGGTATTCATAAAGTCTCATTTGATCATGAACTTCTATGCTTCAGGAGCACATATTATGATATATGTATATAACCTATGTGTGATATAACCTTGCTTTTGAGACATTTTGGAAAACAGCTGAAACAAAATGTGAAGTTCTCCAGCAGGGCTCATAGCCCAGATTCACTTATTTACAGAGCCAGAGAATTTTATTTTCCCAGTAAATTATGCTGCAATTGAGGTTGATCACTTTAGAGCATCTTCCCCTCTGTAGAAATGTATCACTGCCGCTTCTCAAAGGCTCATGGGTATCTCAAAGATACCCATCTTGAGTCCTATGCAGGTCTGGTCAAGGAACGCATGTAGCTGAATTGCCTCAAAGTTTAGTTATGATGTGTGTTTTAGCTGGGAAGTTCAAACATCATCTTTCCCAAGAGACGAAGAGTGATTTAGTCTTCCTGACTCTTTTCTACCTTTCTTCTGAGAGACGGAAGAGACACCCTCAGGAAGGAGCTGTCTGCTCCACATTTTGAACATAAACAAGAATAAGAAAATAAGAGCTGGACACCAGTTGCTGTGCTTGGAGCTAGCATGGTCATCTAAATTAAATACCTCCTGTTTCTACTGAAAACAATGGCAGCATTGCCATTCGCATTGATACACTGAGAATGATCACGGTTGTCTTTCATAAAGCAAGCAATAGCAAACCCAACTGCACTGCTAATGAAGAACAAAGTGCTGGTATATGAGGGAGAAAGCCTTTCTGAGGATGTTATTCTGCAGTTGTATCTAGTGATGTTTTTGCTGAGGATAAAACCTTGTTTTCTTCACAGCCTGATTCCATGACAATTATTTTTTGGAGACATACAAAGAAATTTCTATTCATTTCTCAATCAGCCATCTGACCCTGAAACCAAGCACTGTAATCCCTCAATTTTGCCTCTTGAATTATCCACCCAGCACTGAGTTCTGTTGTACTCTGCTGGCTCTAATGAAAATAATTTTGAACTGGCAAGGGCAAAATTGTTGCAGTGATACAACGCTGAACATGTTAGCATATGTTACTGCCCCACGTATTGTCACAGAACAACCCAAGCATTGGTGCCTAAGCTTCCTTATCCCCTTTCCTGGCCTTAGATCTAAGTACCTTCTTGCCAAAAGCACTCCAGTCACACAGATCCCTGTGGTGTTTACAACATCCTACATCATGTTGAATTGAATTATATTGATTAAAAAAAAATGTAAAGTAGGGGCTGGGATGGTCTCTGGAGTGGGGGTGGGGAGAGAGAAAATCAAAGCCAAACATGGGCTTGAGCACAGAAAGTAAAGCTCACAAAACCGACCTTTTGGGGGATCTATTGTCCTAAAGAAACTCAGATAATGGTTTATTTGACTGCATGAAAGAAAAGGGAAAATATCTGGGATTAATGCCTATAGTATTGTCAGTGTGAAATTCATGGTTTGCTGACTACCTAAATTACCTGGCACACTGCTAACCCTGATCTTAGCTTTGTCTAGGCAAGCACCTGTCATTAAAGGTGCAATTAATCTACTGTTCTAATTTAAAATGAGGTAATGACAGAAAAGAAAATGAGATGCGTCATCTAAGTGCTTTCACGCTACAAACCAAGCAAGTTTCATGATTCACAATAACATCAACAGAGAAACTCTTAGCAGGCAAACCTTCATATTAAAAACACATTGCCAAATAAAAGTTCTGTCTTAAATGTTACTCACAGTTTAGACTAGTTCCACTAACCTGTAAAATACCACACAACCTACTTATTGCTTCAAGCATTAAAGCTGAGAAAATGGTGTTCAAACAGAAAATACTGACTGTTTGGGGCAGAAACACTTAGTTTTCTTTACAGTACAGGAAAATAATCATTGGATGCAAAGCATGCAGCAGCTAACCCCAGTCTTACTGGGGAAATCCTTATTCTTAATTTACTACTGATTTAAATGGGCTACAGATACAATATGTACCACAGAGGAAACTACTTGACTGTTTTTTCCAATCTTATAGAATTTTTGTCACACTATCAGGAGCTAATAGTGTTCAAATACAGTTGTGGTTTAGTAAAGATGAGGAAATCTGGACTGTCATATCTGCTCCTAAAGGCACTCAGCCAGAGCAAGGAAATAATTTACTCTACATAAGAATTTTTTTATTGGCTAAACCAAAAATCAGATAGCAAAAAACATTACTCCTTTCAAAAAGTGTTGTTTTGTGCTATGAATACCACAAATTTCTAATGGATGGGAACAGGTGATACAATTTGATACTATTCCTAATAAAAGAAAATAAAGGATGTTGTACTTTTACTGAAAGAAAGCAAATCCTAGTCTTTCTGCAGTGATAAATTTACAAGTGATCTTTACTGACAACAACAAATTTCTACTATAAAGCAACTTAGAAAATGACAGCAGTGATATCTCAGTGTGGCACAATGACCCAGACTGTCCCTGGGACTGCTATGGACAGCCACAGAGCAATGGCTGCTGAGAAACCCCCTGACGTCATCCTCAGCCCCCTCTTCTTCTCCTCAGGTCTGTGATCTTTTTCCTCTTGCTCCCCAGTTCATCCACAAAACTCTCAGCATAGCCACAGAGGCTGCTTCTCAAAACTTGTACAAAGGAACTTGATTATGTTTCCCCAATGTACCACTTTCAGATTTAGAAAGTAAATTTAGAAAGCATATTAAGTTTCAGCAAAACAACTATCTTCACTGCCTTGCCCTGACATCCACATGGAAATGAAGAAAATTAATTAAATTTTTTAATACATCAATGCATTTTTAAGGTTGTGTCAAGGTAGGAGGGGAGAAGATGGCTGCTCTTATTTGGACCAGGGTAGGCAGGATTAGATGTTATCCGTCCAATGTCATAAGCACAAAGAGCAGAGTTTTTTATTCTGTCCAAAGAAACTTCTAAAACGCCCTAGAACTACCTCATTCTGAGCTTTAAAAACTATTTCAGCAAAACACAAAAGCTCTGTTTTAGAGAGAAGCCAGATGTTTTACCAAGAACCTCACTAACTAATCCTTCAGAAGGGATAGGCAAGGAAGGAGAGGAGCTGGGGAAGCCCTGTATCTTAGGGAGTGTTTTGACTGTCTAGAGCTTGAAAGTGATGAAAGGACTGAGTGTTTATGGGTAAGAATCAGGGGAAAGACCAACAAGGCAGATATCATGGTGGGAGTCTATTATAGACCACTGAACCAGGATGAAGAGATGGATGAAATATTCTATAAGCAGCTGGGAGAAGTCTCACAATCGCTAGCCCTTGTTCTCATGAGGGACTTCAACTAATCAGATGTCTGCTGGAAATACAATACAGCAGAGAGGAAACAGTCTAGGAGGTTCCTGGAGTATGTGGATATGGTGGGTTGACCTTGGTTGGACACCAGTTGCCACCAAGCTGCTCTATCACTCCCCTCCTCAGCAGGACAGGCAGGGAGAAAATAAGATGAAATAAACCTCGTGGGTCAAGATAAAGGCAGTTTAATAAAAAGCAAAAACAAAGGCCGTACGTGGAAGCAAAAGGAAAACAAAGATTTTATTCTCTACTTCCCATCAGCAGGCAATATCCAGCCACTTCCCGGGAAGCAGGGCTTCGGTACACGTAGCAGTTGCTCTGGAAGACAAACGTCATAAATAACGAATGCTCCCCCTTCCTCCTCCTTTCTCTTAGCTTTTATTAGCGAGCAGATGTCATATGGTATGGAATATCCCTCTGGTCAGTTTGGGTCAGCTGCCCTGGCTATGTCCCCTCCCAAGATCTTGACCACCCCCAGCCTACTGGTGAGGAGGTGGGAAATGTTGGAGAGATAGTCTTGATGCTGTGCAAGCACTGCTCAGCAGTAGCCAACACACTGGTGTGTTATCAGCACCTTTCTAGCTACCAGTACCCAGCACAGCACTATGAGGTCTGCTATGGGAAAAATTAACTCCATTTCAGCCAGACCCAATACAGTGGAAGATAACTTCCTGACACAGCTGGTGAGTGAGCCAAGTAGGGAAGGTGCCCCGCTGGACCTGTTGTTCGTGAACAGAGAAGGACTTGTGGGTAATGTGATGGTTGAAGGCTGTCTTGGGCATAACGATCATGAAATGATAGAGTTTTTGATTCTTGGAGAAGTAAGGAGTGGGGTTAGCAGAACTGCTACCTTGGACTTCCAGAGGGCAGACTTTGGCCTGTTTAGGAGCCTGGTTGACAGAGTCCCTTGGGAGACAGTCCTGAAGGGCAAAGGAGTCCA
>VYZW01034738.1:45694-59392 GCA_013401315.1 Balaeniceps rex | reverse complement strand
GCTATAAGCACAGCTAAAATGGCATAAACTAGGAAATAAAAAGGAGTTTTATACAGCTCCACTGTGCAACGTGAGACTGAAGGTATGTCTAGACTGAAGGCACTGCTAGCCTAAAACTGTGACACAAGCTTGATGCAGACTGCAAAGCTATTCAGAAGCAGGGTGAATGCTCCTTTTCTGGGGCATACACTTCTCTGCCTGTGCTACTTACAAAGTGCAAGCTAGCTGCTTTAAAGGTAGCTTATGCTTATCTGTTTTCAGTCATGTCATTAGGAGTATGGAAAACAGCATTATGTTAGTTAACACAATTAATCAGAAAAAAAAAAAATGTAAAGAATGCTTCTTTCCTAGTTACTCCTTTTAACCTGGCAGTATTTTACAATATCTTAATAGATTTCTTTAAGATAAAAGGCAGCAAAAATAGAAAACGAAAAAGGAATAGATCTGGATCCATTTAGCCTTGAGGTTACATAAAGTAGGCAATTACTCTGCACCTGTAGTTGAATAGTTTCCTAGTGTAAGTAAAGCTCAGAGGGGTAGTGATGGATTTAAAAACTGCCTGGGATTCTCAGAACTCCTAGCTTTGGAATAATTGTGACCTCAAAATTTTGGGAGAACCTGTTTTCTTACTGTCCTCCTACTGCTGTTTGAGAGGGTCAACTCTGAGAAATGGAGGGAACTAGTTGTTAGGATCAGTTTAAGTACAGGGGAAATGTGGACTGTCTTTAAATAAAGGTGCAGAAAGTAGTTGGAAATTGTGTCCCTAAATCAGAGGAGAAGATGAATTGCTATAGAACCTATTGCTATAGGTTGCAGAACTATCTGTGACTTCACCTCATAAATGATGCTGGGAGTAAGCAAAAACATGCAAGAGGGAAAGGCTAATGGACAAGGAGGGATACAGTGAAAAGTGCCAAAAAGCATTTGAGATAGACTTTGAAAAGAATATTAAAATAAACAAGAGAAGGTGTCTTGACTGTTTAAATGTAAAGAGAATGGGGAGGAAAGTGTTGCCAGTACAGCTGTGATGATGTGGGAAGGAGAGTTAGTTTGGCCTGGAAGCTAAATTAATTTTTAACATCAGGTCTTGAAAGGACAGTGGTGAATACGAAGATATAGGCAAAGTGGCTAATGGAACTGAGAACATGAAAGCTAAACCTGGAACAGGCATAGAGAAGAGATCCTTGAACAATGTGGGACATGGACAGCCTGTTTTATGACAGGAGACAAAGAGTTCAGCAAACTCTTTAAGCAGCATAAGCCAGCCCTGCTGCCCAAAGAGCAGCTAATTCCTGCAGCATCCTCTGCCCTGCACCCGCACAGGTGTTGAGACCAGCAGAAGAGCAGAACCTTCTCTTTGGAACCAAAACTACTGATTGTGTCAGGAGTATTTGGTTCAGCAGAGTGTCAACATGACTAGCAGTTTCAAGCATAGATACTTCATTTTGTCTGGATCAGTTCACCCCATCTTTCGTTTGCACAGAATATTCAAAGTAGAGTTACTAGCATTTGTGAAAGACAGCTTAAAGTGGCTGATTTTTCATGGCAAGGAAAAAGTTTTGAAGATAAAATATTTCTTATTTATGAAAATACTTGCAAGTAGCTCTGCACCTCTTACTTGTAACTTCTTAGCTTCTCTCACTGCTTGCAAAACCACACACGCAACCGAGAAAATCAGGCCTGACTTTGTGTCCTCTCTATGACTTTGGGTAAATCTGTTCTTTAATTCTGCATGCAGTCTTCCCTCCCTTGACTTTGATTAGATTTAATTAGACTTTAACCTTCCACATTCCAGGCAGGTTGGGTTCTAGTTTTACAGATGCTTCTGTGTGACCATAGGCAAAGCAAATATTGCTTTGACCTTGTTGTTTCCCAGTGTCCTCCATTTGTTATTAGGTAAGTCAGAAGAAAATTTTAAAGGATGAAAGCTTGAAAATAGTTCTTCTTCTGCTCCATCCGTATCTCCCTTCTATTTTCTTCACATTTTCATTTTTTTCAAGAAGGGTGACTATTTGAATTTATCTTTTCAGTCCATGCCCGTCTCAAAAACATGAGTGGCTTCTATTTGTGACAAGGTTTATTATGACCCTTGCTGATTCAGCAAGGTGAAGGTTATCTCTTAGGTCAAAAAGCTACAGCTTCGCATACAAAGTGGTAAGAGCATAGGGGCTTCATGTTGGATTATGCCAGGTTCTCACTGGAGTTTTAATGTATAACAGATTCATCACATTCATTATTGCATATCGTATGCCCTGCTCCAAACTTCTTTCACAGGGAGCATGAAGCCATTGCAACCTTAGCCACTGTCTAGAGCTTTCAAGTTCTGGAGGTCTGTTCAAGTGCTGGAGATCCCCAATATGATGATGAAGGGAGCAGCAGTCCAACACTGATATTACAAACAGGACACCCATATGGCAGTCTTACTGAGTCTTGCGTGGTGGGGATGGGGAAATGGACAAAGGCTAATTTTCCTGTTGGATGTAATAGCAGAAGATGTAGTAAAGCAAACCTATACTTCTTACTGTCAAAAGGTGAATGGTATTTTTGTTTCACTCTACCTTTCCCTACAAGACCTAGAAAAAAGAATATTCTATTAGAAAGGGACCAATGGAAGGTGCCTTAAAGTTCACTTAACGGTTCATCCTTTTTTCTGTTGCTGAGGCTGGAACGAGGTTGAATAGCATCAAGATCAGTTGCTTGATTTCCAGCAGGTATCTGGCTGCATTGTTCTGGTCTTGCTCTTCATTGCAAGCATTAGGAGATCTGAGTAGCGGGAAACACAAGTCCCAGGGTGGTAGCGGAGCTTTTGGTCCACACTGAAATCCCAGAGAATATCTCTCTGCAGCTGTAATTTTAATTATATAGGATGATCCTCTGCCTTTTACAGAGCAACTACTCAGAATTTAAAAGGAGTCTTGAGACTTCTGGGGACAGGCAGGTTAATTTATAGTTATTACGAGGCAGCTATTTCAAGATTACTACCCTCTGAATAGCAAATCCCTCACCCCCATGAAACACAAACAAAACAAAAAGTTTACTCGTCCTTCCAGAATTCTTCTGGCATTCAACTCATAACTTGCAATTTCCAGCCCTTCACCTCAACACTTTCTTCTGCTTTGTAGGAAAAGCCTAATCATTACAGTTTCCAGTATGTCAGACTAAGGTCCTGAAATTAAAATACACAGATACTCATTTGGTTTCAATAGGTTTTGATGTGTAAATGCTAAAATCAGTTCTTTCATGTACATGAAGAGAGTGGGGGGTTATACATAGCCAAATCTGTACATTGTTGTTTTCATGGGGGTGGGTTGCTAAATGCGTCCTAACATAAAAAGTCCTCATAGCCTTCTCCACTGCGTTGCTTAAGGTTGGGCTTGCATGACTGCCCAAGCCACTCCAGCACACTGCTGAGAAGGGCTTGGCTCCTACATCAGTATCTGGAGAAACACAGGCTATGTTCCCTCCTGCCACAGCTCTCCCATTGTATTCCTACCAAGACAGCGTATCCTCCTCCTGGGCATCCCACAAGTGGGATGAGCATCTGTTCTTCTGAAAGTCAGCAAAGAGGCAACAAGTTTGCTGTAACCACTATGCCAACACTTGGTCGCAGTGCTGTCTCATTCTACATTCTTTTAGTGTAGCAGTTCAGAGACAGTGTAGTTAGTCTGGTAGATGAGGAACCAGGTGTCTCTGCTGCGATTTGAACCTTCCATGGTCAAATCCCGTTGCTGACACGTTGTGGGGAATTGTTATGTTTGCATAAAGTTAGATGTGAAAGAAGTTAGGCAGGTGGCCACACACCGAGTGATGAGATTAAGAAGAAATATATGAGTTCCCTTATTTGCTGAGCACAGCCTAGCAAATGTATACAATTAAACAGAGATTCTGTGGAAAAACATTATTAGATCCTGTAATTAAAAATATTTTCTATAATGCGTATTTAGATTGCTGGTGGCAAACAAAAACAAACAAAAAAACCCCTTATATATCATATATGTGATATAAAAAATATTTATACAGAAATAATACAGATGTAAACATGTGATAAGTTGCACCGATGAAGTACATTCACAAATGCTTCTGCCTTTATCCACTACCCATAAGCATGCTTGCCCACTCAGAAACGCAACTCCCCAGGACTTGTTGTAAAATATCAAAGATCTTTTAACATTTCATTACATTTTAATGCAACATGCAAGGGAGATTTTTCATTTCCCTGGGTTTAACCCAGTCCTCCTGATGTGAAATGCACATGGTACGTGACAATAAGCAATAAAGTGAGGTGCAAACTGGACCTATCTTCAAAATTAGACATCTCACAGATACATGGGGCTCTCCGTTCTGGCCTAATTCTCTCTGACAAGGCAGATACTGTCCTGACTGTCCTGACCTGCCCAAGCAAGCTCAATATGCATGTGACTCTGCAGCCTTTCTAAGAAATAACTGAGCCCATTCTTAAGTGTAAATTGCATTTGCTTGTAAGCTAGCTGCCCTATTTCTGCCACATTTCTTGTGGTCATTTTCTTATGCTGTTCCAGAATGTATAATCTGTGGATGAGGGATATTAGGGTGCATTCCTGCCAGTTCCCGTTACTATCTGTTTATGAACCAGTTTTTCACGAATTTGTCTAATCCTTGTTTGCACCTGCTGATACTGTCTACCTTCATAACTATGGCAGCAAGTTCCAGAAGTTTAATACCCATTACATAAAAAAATACTTACTTTTATGTGTTCTGAACTTATCTTCTACTAATTTCATCGAGTGTCCTCTTGTTACAGTATTTCAGACTTTGCTAATAACAGTTCTGCAGTTGTTGCTGATTGACCTCACTTTATCCATCACTTTAATGATTTTGTAAGCCTCAACTTAGGCATTTTAGTTCTCCTTTTCTGTGCCTCTCCAATTACATTACACCATCCTTGAGCTGTGGAGGCCAGAACTGCACACAGCGCTAAAGGCTGTGGGGGGCCCATGGCTGTGTGATGTGGCAGAATTCGCCCTGTGCCGTGTTGTTAGTACCTGTGCTGGTGATGCTCGACATCTTGAGTTTTTCTGGCAGCTGCTGCTCACTGAACTGTTGGTGTCAGAGATGGCTCCAAAATCTCCTTCCCGAATTGTAGCTGCCAGTGCTGGGTGTAAACATAGGTTACTAGGTTATTACACCTATTTGTCATGCATGTAGTTAACTGCATTGAAGCTCATCTGCTGCCCACTCTCTCTGTTTTGTGAGATCCTTCTCACAAAAGCCTCTCCAAGAGCTTAATAACACCCCCACACTTGGACTAATTGACAATGTCCTCCCATCTCCAGGTCATTGATGATGTTGAATGTAGCTCTGGTCCTGACACTGACCTCTGGGGACTCGACTACTGCCTCCTCTCTATCCTGAGAAGTGACCTTGAAGTCCTACTTGCTGCTTCTTGTCCTTCAACCAGCCTTCAGTTCATAAAAAGGCCTTTCCTAAACCCTGGAGCAGCTTTGGTTTTTTAATAACCTTTGATGTAGAGCCTTATCAAAAGTGTTTTGAAAATCCACATATGCTTTTTCTGCTGGATCACCTTTGTTCACATTCATCCTGACTCCCCTGTGGGCCACCACTAGGCTGGTAGAGTGGGATCCGTTTCTACAGAAGCTTTTGTTTCCCACTCTGCTCAGAAAGATACAGACAGCCTGGTTTTATCCATGCATCAGCTCTCTGGCACAGTTGCTCTTTTTAATGATAGTCATACACTTGCAGTTTCCCACATGCATACCTTCAGACTCAGGTTAATGCCATTTTGTCCTGGTAACATTAACAACGAACATCTCTATTTGCTTGAAAAAAATCTTCTTCCCTTCCTGTAATCCTCTAACATTTTCTGTTTCAAACATTATTTCTTATTAATAAAATCATTCTCAGTTGCGTGAGAGGGAAGGCTTACACAAAGGCTGCAAACCTTGTAAAACAGTTTTCTCTCTTAGGTTAGGCATTCTTGTAAGTGACTTGCAAACACTCCTTCTGCACTTCTTCATCTTTTATGCACCAATTTGTGCTGTAGTAGCAACTCACGTGTGACAGGCCTAGTGTATTGAAATTTATAATGGGGCAGTCCTCTTCCTTTTCAAGTCAGTGGGAATTCTGTCTCCTTAATGGCAAGATCAGGTGCAAGACAACATAAAGTCCCCAAAAGAAAAAATCCAAGCAGAAGTTTCCTTTTGCTGGTCTTAGCTAAAGAGGAGGTATCCCTGTGGGAAGCAGGTTGGGCCGTCCTTAGTTGTCATGCCTAAGACCTGTCTCACTGTGCTCCACAGCCTGCACTGCACTAGATCCTCCTGCCTCACAGGAATACCAAGCAGGGCCTTTGCTGGGCGTCTTGGGTACTTCAGCTCCAAAACCCTGCACTGCTTCACGGCATGATTCTGACTTGAATCTGAAGTAAATTCCCTGCATTAAGCTGGTTGTTCAAGTGGTTGGGGCAGAGAATGAGGGTTGAAACATTTGTTACGTCCCTTGCATGAGAGGGTCTGCCTGGAACATAATCACCTGCATCTAATCTTCAGAAAAGTGCTGACCCAGTCTAAAATTTCCTCAATGTTCCACTAAAAGAACAGTGAGGGATTTTTTCTTTCTTGTTTTGTTTGTTTGTTTGTGTATTTTTGGGAGTATGCCAGTTTTATTGACCTTCTGAGGGCTCCCTGCATGAATAAATCATATCACGGGGAACTTTGCTTAGAAAAAAGGAGATTCTCCACTGCTGGCCTGAAAGCTTACAAGGAGACTGAGTACAAGTGAAGGTGTCCTTTTGAAGGCTGAAATTTGGGTGCTAACTCAGATTTAATTGTACACTCATCTTGCCCTAGAATGCCCAGAAATCCTCAGGAGGCAGAACTGAGGACAAAAGTGCAGTTCCCATTGCCACACAGCCTGAAGCGGGGTCCAGAATGTTTTTGGACACAGAGCTGGAGTTGAATTAGGTGCCTGCCCAGAAAAGCCATCAGCACACACAGACGGTGCCACAAAAGCTGCGTTTCCATGCGACTGCAGCCCTGCAGCTAGCCTGGGAAAAGGAGGCAGGACTGAAAGGCTGGGCACAGGATCACAGCCTATAGCCTAGGCAGGGGTTTGTCCTCTGCCAGCTTGTGCTGTGGAGGGCCCGAGGCCTGCTTGAACCTTTCGCTCACCGTAATCAGCACTTTTTCTGGCTACAAACAGTCCTTCAGATGTGGGGGTCATATTTGGGATTGTCAAAACCCCTTTGATGTCATGGCCTGTGCATGCATTAGGAGTATTTGATCCAGACTGTAAGTGGATGGGAGGAAGGGGGTTGAGAAGCATTTGAAACATTTTGAAGAAAAATGTAGGTAATAGAGGGTTAATCTGGTTTTCCCCTGAATGTCTGCCTTCTTATGCCCCGTATATGCTCAGCTTGTGGAGTGCCTTGGCAGGACAGCCCAGACCCACTCCTGCCATGGTCAGCATCACCCCTTCCCACTCCTCTGCCTTTACACCCCATCAGCCATCCCCTTTTTTGAGCTTCACCACCGGAATCTTCTCCAAATGTTGGAACGGCAGGTTCAGAGTGTTTGGAGGCTTAGTTTCCATGGCAGCCGGGCTCCTGTGCTTCCAGACAGCAGCTCAGGAGGAGACAGGAGGGAAAACGAGAGAAAGTCATTAAATGTGCCAATCAGTATGCAGGGCCAGGGCTGCCGTGGCAGGCAGCACTCGCAAAGGCGGGCAGTGATAGGGGTGCCCTGGCTGCATGGTGGACCAGGGGAAGATGGAGTCACAGGCATTTGGCTACAGCAGGCAGAAGCTGAAGAGCAGCTGCCCCTGGCTGGGGCAGCAAGGAGGGTACCACACCGGACACATACCTGCTGTCTTACAGACGAGCATTCTGGCATCATTCACACCCTGCAGGGAGTAAGAGGGTTATGTGGGACATAGTGCTCACTGATGACTGCTTGTGTGCTTGCTTATTGGAGATGCTTTGCATTAGGTAGAAGGCTGACTGGTCATCCATTCCTGCATGCCCTGGTCTATGGTTGTGACCATTTTGCTTTTTTCCCAGCTCCTGTTCACCTTCTGTGCTCCTCCCATCCCCACACCCTTGTTTTCTCTTCTGTTGGTATTCATCTTGATTCCTTTCCCAATTCCCCAGGGCTAGGCTGTTGAGTTGTTGCTTCATTTAGTAGATGCTTCTTCATTAAAGTGCTCCTGCTGAGCTTAAAGAGGCCTTTATTTGAGTAAGTGCCCATCAGGGGGAGTAACCCATATTAGGTTCGTTTAACAGGGGGAGTTCTCCCCTGCTTTCTCTAGAGCCAAGACAGTCTTGGAGACAATAACTTCCTTCTGCTGTTATTGTTAGGCCTATCGCAGGAGGACGTGGGCACTGGGAAGCTGTCTGACCTGAAAGAGTAAGAGGTCAGATTGAATTTTGTTCAGGAATTGTCAGACTTAATTCCTGTCTGATAGAAGCATGGTCTGTATTGGCTCACATATGATACTCATTGTTATCTCTTCAGAACAGGCAAAGAAAGTACACGCAGCGTTATTTTTGGGTTTCAAATGGCTAACTTCCACTTGACTGGTTTCCTAGCTCAACAATTCTCACAGAAAACTGGAGCCACCTCTCGCTCTCCAGCAAAGGTGTCATACTGACCATAACAGTGAGACCTCAGTAAGGCTTAAGTAACCTTACCAAATACACTGCAGTGCATTTACTGTCATGCTATAAATATTCTCCTATGTAACTAGATGTAAGTAACGTGTCAAAATTAAGTGTCATGCATTTTGTGATGGAGTCTTCATGATCTTGAATTAATCCTGATCCTTCACTACCTAGGTCATGGTTCTCAGCAACAGAGCAGCCAATCACTCATACTGGGATAACTATGCAAAGAGTTCAAAAGAATTGAAAAGCAAATTAAAACAGATCAAATACACAGTTCAGTAACTTGGAGGACATTCATTTAAAATGTCAGTATTCACATGGAATTGCCATGCTCCAAGGCACCCTCCTTTGTCAGTGCTAGCTAGTCAGTAATAAGCCAACTGATAAAATGAACATAAGACTTGTATAACACTCATTTTGGATGTCCTGGAAGGCTGGAGCATTCATACAGAATGGGTCTTGCTCAATACAGTGGGTTTCCAAACTCAAAATCCTTATGGTAGGAGGAAGATCCTTTCAGGAGAGAACTTAGTTGTGCATCTGCTTTTTGTTAACAATGACTGAAGTGTCTTGAAGGGGAACTCCTATCTGGCAGAGAGGAAAGGAAAATAAAATGGGGCTGCAGCCTAATTATGGGGTCAAGGCTAATGGGAACCCCTGAACCACCTCCTTCCTGTAGGCCATGGTGAACCATAAAATGAAAATATCCTGATGGATACAAGATCCAGGGACGTTTTCAATGGAAATAACCACAGAGACCAGGATGCAGGATTAAGGGAAGGTGACAGCCTAATACACAGAAAGAATAATAGATTCGCCTGGCAAGAAAACAAAGAAAACTATACAGTAAGGCCTGAAGCACATAACATTTTAATAAGAATGTCATTGAGTGCATTTGATAATACTCTGTGTGGATCATCCTAAACATGTCCGAAGAGTATTACAAAGTAGCATGACTTTAAAAGAAAATGCAGGCTTTATGGAACAATATTTCAAAAGTTTTCATCTGAAGCAAAGGAAAAATATTCTGAAGTACAAAGACTCACAAACGGTATTAGGGCTATAGTAACCCACTGTCATATAACCAAGGTAAAGTGCAGCTGCTATGGTGAGCCCATTTGTAATTTTTTACAAGTGGCTAGAAGAAGTGTTATTATTATGTATGACATGTACTGCAAGGGTGTGTAGGAGCCTCATGTAGATCAGGACTTCATTGACCTAGGCATTACACAAGCATAGGTCAAAAAACTAGTGCCAGCCTAATTTAAATATGACTTGTTTCAGTACTACATTTCCACAGCGATTGATTTGGGAGTCCTAGGCCGAAGTATTCCTGAACTGTCCAAAACACTGGGGCTGTAGACAATCTCAGAAAACCCCAAACAAATTGAAATATGTCATATTCTCAACAATATGAGACATTCATTTCCCACTTGGCTTACTTTGAATGTCTCCAGGACCTCCTTGAAGCTCGGCAACTCTGGGAATGCTGCATGTAAGATTTATATTGAAGATCATACAGTTGACCTGCACTTTTTAACAATAGAGATCTCAAAAAATTAAATTACTGTCCTAACTACTTTGGTGTAAAATTGCAGCCTGTTTTTAAAAATATGGGGCATCTAACCTTTGAGCTCTCAGTTTTACTGCAGATCCTACTTTTATTTGAGCAGTGAAACTAAAATTATGTTTATGCGTTGATTTTGAATTAATTATAGTATTACAGCAGTATAGCAAGCAGAGGACTCAATGTTTAATAGCATTCTTATTCATCCAGAGAGAAAGGTGAGCATGCATGAGGAAGGAACCACCTCAGTGCTGCATGGTTACAGTAAGGAGTAGCTTCATCCTAGGAGGAGGTAGAAGATTTTCCAGAATGCTCCCATGGGGCACCGCAAAATGTGTGAGGTTTAAAAGCAGGGAGAGTAGGTGTAGTTGTGGGTTTCTTTCCCACCCACCTCTTCTCCCTTGTCCACACACCACTAGCATTTGGTAAAGGATGTGAGGAGTACGTTGCATAATCTGTGGTGTGGAAATACGTATGTGTTAAATCTTCAGAGAGCCCTTACCTGACATGCAGCAATGCTGGTGCAGAGTCTTAAATCCTTTCAGAGATCTCTGTGATCTTCCTCTCTTCCCCAGGATTGCCTAGTAATGAGCAAGTTCAACAGCCTTTATGTCCTTTATGTCAGAAAGCCAAACCTCCACCCTGATGACATGCCATCAGGGAATGGATCCGCCCAAGGAAATTTTAGGGGGCATTTCTTACTAGACTGACACCTTCTGCAAATGTGTGCATGTTAGGAGATTATTTGGCCCCATTTTAGAGGCAGAAGGAAAGATGCTTCAGCATCACAGGCAGAATTTACAGCTCAGTGTTGGTGTTAAACAAACGCAGTCATGTGAATTCCAAGAGCCATTGTATACACAACGCAGTATAATGTTTCCCAAATGGAAAATGACAGTGCTGAGGGTAGAGACAGGCACTGAAAAGAATTAAGGAAAAAAAAACAAAACCAAATTTTAAACCACAACCCAAATTTGTGGTTCCAAGTCCTCTGCGGGCGTAAATTCTCCCTTTACACCAGTGCAGAAATTCAGCCAAGAGCTATAAAATTATTTCATCACTACTTGGGCTACACTGTCTCTTGTGTCCAAGAACAATATTTTAAGCATGGCTTGAGGAATAATTCGACATATTAATTTGATAAGAGCAATTTAGAATTTTGCAAGCTCATAGGAAGAGTAAGGTTTGGGGGTTTTTTTGATAATAGCTGTTACTGGTATTTCTAATGATCACATTGCGTGTTGTTTGATGGATGCCTCATTTCAGAGCAAATGCCTGTTTCAACTCATAGAATGATGTCATGGTACAAGTGAGGAGACAAAAACTAGAAATCATGGCAGGGAAACAACAGAGAATTTTTCGGTTCTATTTTAGTGAAACTTTTCTCTTGTGTTTTCCAGTGTATGTAAACAAATTATGGCCCAGAGAAAGTGAGAAGCAGAAAACATCACCAAGACTGCAGAAGAGAAGGAAAATGAGCACAAGGACCTTGCCATTGCCTTGTTTATTAGCATCTGGCTGAGGACCAGTATAATTTACCCTCTCTCAGGTCCCTGCTAATGTGGCTGTCTATCTGCATAGACTTCGATTAGCCTGTTGACACTATCAGTGTAGACATTCCCAGTGCAGGCACCGAAGACAGATCAGGATTGTGGTTGTGGTCATACTTCTCCCATGCTCTTTAGGCAAGTAGAGATAAGTCTTCACAGAAAAGAGCAATTGCTAATTCACTGAAACAGTAAGATTATTGGTCTTCCTTTGAATTCATGAATCCTTGCTCTGACTCTTGATGCTTCTGACTGGAGAGAGTACATCTCTGAACTCTCTTCAGGCAGTCAGTAGTTGACAGATTTGATCTGACATGACTTGCCCAGCATCATACAGGTAGTCTGTGAACAAGAGCTGACATAAAATGGTTGACTTATTTCCCTTTTGCACTAATGGTTCAAAACAACCTCTTTCACTTGTGGGAAAGATGTGGGAACTCAGTAGGTTTGCCCATATTCTTAGGATTTGTGAAACTAAAGACTATACTCATTTTTTTGCCTCAGATATGTGTGGCAGTTTGTTAATCTTGGTATTTGTAAGCCATGTGATAAATTAACCACCCAGGGAAAGGGGAGAGGCTATCAAACAAAATTCAAAGAACTGGAACATCTGAGACATTTCAACTAAAAATTGTGGTGCTCACATGCAGTGTACATTATAGAAACACTTTTGTGACTCACAAGAGAGAAGTAAAGCTACAAAGCAAGCTCTGTTATTCCCCTCTTCTCCTGTGATGTAATTTGACATGACTGATAGAGCCAGACATGGTATGTTAACCTACAGTAAATTTGAAAAAAATGTGGTTTTCAATAAAATAAATATGGGAAAAGATTGTGATCTCTAGTACTTGAGAAATAGCTTTCAGACTTGACATTGGGAGTAGAGATTTCCTAGTGAACACAAACTGGTTTATGTGGTATGATACTTGGCTTTCAGAGTCTTCCTCGAGTAACTGCTACTTGTTGATATTGACTATGCAGTTCAGCCAGCATCTCATCACATTACGTATTTAAATACCCCGTATTTAGAAAAGCAAACAGAAGTTAGGATTTCAGCTATGGTACAGACTTACAGAGGCTAGTTTTCCAATGCATATTAAAGGTTGTTTTTAAAATCTGCTTGGCCCTGGTAGCCCAGAGTACTTGGGACTAATATAAAAGTGGAATTTGATGTTTTGAAAATTGTTTGCTTTGAAAATCAGAAAGGCAGTAGCTGTAGTTCATTAATATTGCATTGCAAAATTGTTTTGTTGTTGACTTGGACACATTAGATGATTATCCCAGAGCTTGTGAGGATTTTAACATGGGTTGTTCCAGCTGCTTTTCTGCTGGTACCTGATACCTCTCTTCAACCACTAGTACAGCCAGCAGACACTCAGGTGTGGAAACAGTGGTGGGGTACAAGTGATACAGTGATGGCTTTTTGTAAAGCAAAACACAGGACTTCACATTAGCTCAATATACTGAGTTGCAAGACGTGCCACTGGAGTCATCAGTAGCTGTATGCTGTGGCATAACTTGCTATGGCGTAACTTGCTATCTCAAATTAGGAGAATACAAGGTGTTTTAGAAAGGAGAGGCCATCTGGTTCAATGTGCCAAGTCTTCTCTGGCTTATAGTAATCCCATCTCCCTGCTTTTTCACCAAAGTCCTGAATTCCTGTCTTCAGAAATGAATCTAGATGTCCTCTGAATTCATTGAAATACACTGTTCAAGTTGTCTTTCCTTTCAATTTACCACAGTATTCCTCCCTTTCTTTTCACTTAGATTATCATTTATTGTTTAACAGTATAAATTTTTCTCATTTTAGAGTAAAAGAAATGATATTTTAAAGGAATAGACTTCTTTTTTTTCATTCATACACAATTCATCCTGGGACACTGAAGAGCTGTAATCCGTTACTTTTCAGTGCTGCAGATTTCTACTCAGTT
>VYZW01034738.1:17698-44676 GCA_013401315.1 Balaeniceps rex | reverse complement strand
GCTGTAGTTCATTAATATTGCATTGCAAAATTGTTTTGTTGTTGACTTGGACACATTAGATGATTATCCCAGAGCTTGTGAGGATTTTAACATGGGTTGTTCCAGCTGCTTTTCTGCTGGTACCTGATACCTCTCTTCAACCACTAGTACAGCCAGCAGACACTCAGGTGTGGAAACAGTGGTGGGGTACAAGTGATACAGTGATGGCTTTTTGTAAAGCAAAACACAGGACTTCACATTAGCTCAATATACTGAGTTGCAAGACGTGCCACTGGAGTCATCAGTAGCTGTATGCTGTGGCATAACTTGCTATGGCGTAACTTGCTATGTCAAATTAGGAGAATACAAGGTGTTTTAGAAAGGAGAGGCCATCTGGTTCAATGTGCCAAGTCTTCTCTGGCTTATAGTAATCCCATCTCCCTGCTTTTTCACCAAAGTCCTGAATTCCTGTCTTCAGAAATGAATCTAGATGTCCTCTGAATTCATTGAAATACACTGTTCAAGTTGTCTTTCCTTTCAATTTACCACAGTATTCCTCCCTTTCTTTTCACTTAGATTATCATTTATTGTTTAACAGTATAAATTTTTCTCATTTTAGAGTAAAAGAAATGATATTTTAAAGGAATAGACTTCTTTTTTTTCATTCATACACAATTCATCCTGGGACACTGAAGAGCTGTAATCCGTTACTTTTCAGTGCTGCAGATTTCTACTCAGTTAACTTTCCTTCTGTCCCTCTGATAGGGACATTTCTTTTAATCAGAGATGTGAATCATGTCACCTTCTTCATAGCACTCGTCTGATCTTACCTCCAGGGCACTTCATCTTCCTTTCTTGGAAGCGTAAGTGCTCTGTAATGGAGTAACTACTACAGTTTATTAATTATCCTGTATATTTGGCTGACCCAATATGATACTGTGTTGTGTGAAACACAACAATAGATACAGTTTCTGTGTTTTTTCAACTTAGCATTTGGAAAGGTCTTTGGAAGATGCCAAATTGTAAGATACATTAGGTCATTCACATATTTTCATTCCATGTGGTATCTCTCCTTCATTCCACCCTTTTGGCAGAATCGTTTCTAGCCCTCCATAAGCATTGCTGAGAAGTTTGATAAGAACCCCATATTGCAATGTGTGGCCCATCTACATAGGAACATAGGAATAGCTTCTCCAAAGGCCCCTCTAGTCCAGGATCCTGTCACTGTAACCAGTGCCTCCAGAATAGTATGAAAACAGGTTAAGCATATATTAATATTTCCCTCATGTACTCTCTTAGCCTCCAGCACTCTGCAGCTCAGGCACTTCCTGGGCCAGAGATGGTATCCTTGTGTTTGATAGCCCTTGTCAGATTTTATCCTCCATGAGTGTGTTTAATCACTTTTTGATCCCAGGTAAGCTTTGGGGGTTGGCAGTATCCTGTGGCAATGAGTTCCACAAGCAACTGTACATTATGTGAGGAGGTACCTCTCTTTGTTTGTTATGAACCTGCCATTTACAAATTTCATTTGTTGTCTTCTGGTTCTTGTGTTATGTGAAACTCTGAGTAATTGGTCTTTCTTTATCTTCTCCATACCGCTCATGGTTTCATAGAGACTAATGAGAAGAATTTTATCTCCGGCGGCACAGAGTTGGCATACAATATTGAACTGATGTTGCACAACTGAAGAGGGAATTTACAGTGTAATAAATGTTGTTCTAGACATTGTTTCAGTTTTCTGACAAGACCACTGGTAGAATTAATTAAGATCTTTAGACATAAGCCCCTTTTGAACAGAGATGAACTAAAGCAGGGTTAAAAGTGAAAATGAAAGGACACATCTTTAGCTATTGGCTAATAATCTGCCGTATTTCATAATTCAGTAACCTCATGTGCTGGAATGGTATGGCTTGTTATGACTGTGAAAATAATGTATTGCTTTTCTGCAAGTGGACATGGCAGGACTGATGATATTTTAAGAGGAGACATTCACTTTGTCTGCAAGGCCAGGGTATGGAAGAAATGAAAATAATAATTATTGATTTTTTTCTTGTGCTGAGAGAAACGTTTGCCAGCATTTTATGAGGGGGAAAGAGCAGATGTTCACCCAGAGAGGAGAGGTTTTCAGTTTTAGCAATAAGACATGATAATTTTTGCAGACAACATTTCTTGCAGTTATATCATCCTGAGATGGGGAAACAAGTCAGAAGACCAAAACATAAATAGCAAAAACTACCCTGAAATGCTGTAATCCTGCAAGTATACAGGATGCGTTTTTAGGAGGGGGTGAACAAATGAATCAAAAAGTACAGATTGGTTGCAGTTTGAGAAACTAAGATCCAGTTGTGTTAAAGAGACTGAGTATATACTGTCACATGACAGTTAATTTAAGCATATGCTGAACTGTGTTGCTGCTTTCAAGACTACCACCCTGAATTGCAAAAGGTCTGAGATCAGCAGGGCTCGAGAGATGCAGCAGTCAAGCCAGAGAGGGCACTGGGCAGGATCAGGGCTGAAACCCATAGGTTAGTCATTCAGGTTCATTGGGCTCACAAAGTAAAAAGATTACTTTTATCCTGTTGGCAGAAAAAGCATCACTAGTCTTTAGAGAATATACAAAGCACTGTGACACATTACTGCAATGTCACTCTGTGGGAATCGTGGGAACCTGGGAACGCTGAACGTAAATGAGGAAGTCTGTTTTCCAAGGCTATGCAATTGGTTGCTGTGCTTTTTACTCCATGAATTCAGAGTAATCAACTACTTAAAGCCAGAAATTGAAAAAAAATGGGGAAAGGGTTATGTAATACAATGCCTGCAAAAGCTGGGGGTTGGATTTGACATCCTCTCCAAGAGTGCTGGAGCCTCTCCAAATATGGCCACCAGCATTTAGCAGGAAGAGAGATTACTCTCCATTCTGGCTAGTCCCTATCCTGTCCTTTGGTCAGCCCCTGCAGCACCCTATGGCATGGCTCTGGAGTCCCAAAGCCCTCTGTCATACCCTCAGCACCACAGCCCCCGGTGGTGCTATGGTAAGACCAGGTTGCAGCTGGCATGCATTGCAAAAGTGTGACCAGTCCATTCAGCCCTCCCTCTTCATGGTACAAACGAGTAGGGCATAAACCTGGTGTGAATTGATTGAGTGGTCATCTTAGCAACATTATTTCTTGTGCCTTTCCCAGCCCATGGCTTGCATCTTATCTGTGCAGCCTCACATACAGCCTGTTTCTTCCATATCTCTGTAGGTTGGCTTCCCCCTGCTCCACCCACAGCTTCCTGTTCCCAGCAGGAGCACAAGGCTTCATTTGGTCGTTCTTTGTAAGAGAGCATACCCATCTGCTTACAAGCATTGGGCAACAGGCTTTCGGGTTCCCATGGCAGTAGGGCAGTAGAAGTTGAAACAGTGACCAGGGCAGATGCATTTTTAATTGGCATAGGGAAATTGCAGTGATTGCCTGCCTTTAGGTTGATGACAATCAGCTGAGGGCTCTTCTCTGTAGCAGTAATATTAAAGTGCAAGAAAGCTGGGTTTACATTGGATGGATAGATGCATGGATGGACGGACGTGTGGAGACCCTTGGGCAACAAAAATCAACTTCCACGGAATTTCATACTACAGGCCTGGTTTCCTTCTTAAAACTGAAATTTCTGCATTATACAAGCCTCACCATTTCCTAGTGCCTGTGAAGCAGGATACGGAACATATGAAGTCAGAAAGTGAACAAACTTTAGCAAACCCTAGAATTAGATGCCCTGCTTCAAGGCTAAGACATGGTGCTTCTAAAGCAATCCTTGAAGCCTGACATTTGCAAATAGATGAAAACAATGTTCAAGGTTGGCTTATCTGGCACCTTTCAAAGTGCTAAATTAATTTAAAAGATGAGTGCTGAAAGTGGTGATAAGTGGAATGACATTGTATTGTTGAAAGTGCAACATTTCATATGTGGAACAGTGTGGTGGTTTGCCCTTGGAAGTGCTTCTTTGGAGAACATCATAGTTCACTGACCTGTCATAGCAGTCTCCTCCCTGTGGATAGTTTGCACATTGCAGAAGCTAATTCATCAGGCTTTCTGGTTTAGATTCTAGCCCAATATTGCTAGTAAAAGCAACTAGTGAACGTAATACAAGGCTACAGCTGGGCTAGGGAGCGTTTGCTTTCATAAACTGACATTTGGAAGCAAGTACTTAAGTCCCAGAAAGGATTTGTAGAAGTGCAATTCCAAATAAAAAGGAACCATCATAATGCAGCTGCTTTCAGGTAAGCATCAAGAAAATATACCCTAATTTGTATCCATAAAATGGGTCATTTTTGCAGCATTTTTACAGCTACAGTATGGATTTTGAAGTGATAGCATCTTGAGTTAAAACTGTAATGCTTTTAAACCTGTCATAACTTTAGCTAGGCTGAATATAAAGGTGTTATTTACCTGCAACTGTAGTCTGCTTAGCACACAACCATTTTAAAATTATGTGTATCAAGCAGCACTGCAATTACAGTGTGCATAGCAGGGACTTTATCCTCCAGAATGCTGATGATATCTGTCAGCGAGTGTAATACTTGCATTTCTTATTAAAGCATACGAGAAGGCATCCCTTTGAAGCACTCAGCACCTTTAAAGTTTGGTCAGCGTAGTTTCCTTTCATTGGTCCTTCTTGGAAAACACCCTTTAGCCTTGCTGAGAGTTTGGCAACAGCAGCAAAAAGGTACTCCACCTCTCTTCACTGCTGTTGTGGCACAACTGTGGGTTCTTGGACTCAACAGTCCGGTAAAGATTGAAAGAAGCTCACAGCTGTCTGGCAATTTGTTTCAGGCATCCTGCGAACAGTCGTGTCAAGTCCCAGGCTTCAGTTCAAGAAAGCTCTGAAGCATGTGCTTCATTTTAAGCGTATACCTAATACAGCTCTTAATGCTTTTCTGAGCTGAGTGAGTGTTGTCTCAGTAACCACTGATCATTAATAGAGAAGGAAATGTGCATTTAGAAAAAGTGCCTTTGGCCAGGCCCTGATCTGTGCTTTTGATGTGGCTGATGAAATCTGAGTTGAAACTGAAGATGCTCTTGGACCATGGGTAGATGCTCAGCCTGCTGTGGCAGGTGATGCTCAGTGTTGCACCGACGTCCTGTCTTCATTGCAATGCCACCTAGCAAGAAGAGCACCCCTTATAATACTGTTATTGGTACTTTGCAAGACATTAAATATTATCCTCACAAAGATGCTGAGGCATTGGAAGTAACTTTGCCTAAAATGATTGATATTGGCAATGACAGAGATGGAGGGACCTCAGGACTTCACAGTCCTGGACGAGTACTCTGCCCAGTGAAGTCTTCTGCCTTCAGGGGCAGAAATGGACACAGCTCCAAGCAAGATGATGTGGGAAGAACACCAAAGAGCCCTGTGGCTTGTGCTTATCTGTAAATCAAATTCTTGGTGTACTACTGATGAATCGGTCTTGCTATGACTGCAAAGACAGCTAGGTCTGTGATGTTACATATCAGTTCATTGCAGAGCCATCATTTGGTGGCAATTTATCATCATCACTCTAGAGGTGTGTCATTCCTTTTACTGAATGACATTGCAAGCTCAGCCACGGCGTCCTACCACAAATACACTGTGGTTCTGTAGCAAGGAACCATGGGAAAAGAAGATTTGGAGAGTGTTTTTTTTTAAATAAAATCTCTTGATGTAAGATGTGACAAATAAGAAAAAATAAAGACACATATTTTATTGTTTATAGCTTTCATTAATTTTTAAGGAATGAGTCAAAGAAATTGCTGAAAAGAACCAGTAGCAGAGGCTATATGATGAGCAGATCTAAGAGCCATTTTAATATTTGATGAGACCAAAAGCTTCTCATTACTAACCATCTTTTAATGGCACTTGCCCTTTGTCCGGGTGTATGTGGCTGCATGTGTCTAAGGGACTAACTTTTCTGACTTTCTAATGAAATACCTCTCAAGATGGGGGTAAAAGTGGTGGTTTGGAGCTGTTTGGTTGCCATGTCAGTTTTGGTTATGGTAAGGTTGGAAACTGAAGCTTTGTTTGCATCTCAGTGTTACTTCAAACTCTCCACATCATTGATTGACTTCTCAGTCAAAGATGATTCAAAATACCAATGCACAGAGCCTTGCAGCCAGTCTGCCTGCTGGAGGGGTAAACTGTAACACAGGGACGAATGGGCCAAATTGAGCAAAGCAGTTAAAGGTGTGTATCCATTCTCTGTCAATGGAGTGCTCACGTGTAAGTTAGGTGGAAAGCCTCAGGAACTGGATCCCCTTTTGAATGGCTCTGAAACCTGTGCACAGCAACCTGCATTGAGTCAGAAGCAAATCTGCAATGTAGCCAGGAACTGAAGTGAGGAGCCCTGCCTCTCATTTGGCGTCCCAACAAAAAATACTCCTCCATTGCTTGCATGACATCTCATGCAGGGGGAGGAGAGGAAGAGCCTAGTAATAGACCAAGTCTGTGAAAGTTTTAGCATGACTTTCTGTTTTTATGGAGTCAGTAGCGAGCGTTGACTTGTGGTGGTGCACGGAACAGGGTTGAGCTCTCACAGCCGTAGCTGTGTTTTTGGTATGCTGCACTAATGCTGAATTACTGACAAATAGCTGGAAATGGATGTTCTGCGTGATTTAGAAATAATGTGAACCCTGACTGAACTTCTACAGGGTTTTCCTTCCATTTGCTGTTTCAACATGAGAACAAGGAGGGCATTATTTATAATAATAAATGTAAAGTCCCACAAGGAGAAACAATATTTTGAATTGACAGAATCTTGAAAGTGCAAATGTGGTTTCATAACTAAATACATTTTCAGACAGGAAAATGAGAGTTTAAAAAAAGTTAGATGTCCTTGAAAAAGCTTTCCTTTTTTTCTTTTTAACTTCCTTGGAAATATTCACAGATGTCTTGATGCAAAAGTATTTCAGAATATCTGTATAGCTATATCACAGTATCTCAGCAGTTACACTATTTTAAAAGTACTTGAGTGGATTTCTTTATTGATGTGATCCAGTCAGAATGGAACATATCAGGAACAATAAATTGGTTAGAAACTGGTAATAAGAGAATTTTTAAAAATTTAAATTAAGGTCAGGAAACCTAATTTTAAGGAAATATAGCATTCTGGGGAAAATGAAAAATATTCTAAGAGACTTTCAGAAAGGCATTCATTCAGTGAAAGATCCCATTCAACACAAGTTGATTTGGAATAGGAGTCCATGTCTTACAAGTTGTTTATTATCAAGGGAATATGTCCAAAGGACTGAATTTTTTTTTTAAAGCTGTGTAGGACTGGGTAGTTAATGTGGAATAAAATAATTTGATGCATTAACTTTGGAAATTATCAACAGAAAATAGCATTGCTTTAATTCACTCAAAAGTAGGATATTAAACCATATAGATCCTGATCCTAACGTGTCATGCAGTCAGACCACTGTGTCTTCATGGATTTCAGTTGATATTGCTGAGTTTCTAGGAGAATCATCAGTGTAGATTCCATTTCATGAATCTTTTTTGGTTTCCTGAGTGTTACAATGGAGAGTAAAACTGGCCTAATTTAAAGTGGGTTGGTAGGCTAAATTAGTTAATAATTTTATAGAGCTTCCTGTTCCTTGGGTAGGGTGTGCCAAGTGAATGTTAAAGATGAGTTTGCGCTTCAGAAACCATGTCTTTGGAGAGTCTGTTGGGAAACCTATCATGGTAGTGATTATTGTTTGGGGGAGAGGAGTTTGGACCATGAATCTCTGGTTCTTAAAAGCTCTTCGAAGTGAATGGTATCAGTTGGGAAAAAAAGAAACCAAGGATTCTCCTTATTTAACGTCTTGATATTCTTCCTTGTGAGGGACTGGAGGAATTATTTCTGATTCTTTTATTTGTTTTTCCCAGGTTGGGGGTCACACCATGCTGCCCATTCGTTGGATGCCTCCAGAGAGTATCATGTACAGGAAGTTCACCACAGAAAGTGATGTCTGGAGCCTAGGGGTTGTATTATGGGAAATCTTTACCTATGGCAAACAGCCATGGTATCAGCTCTCAAACAACGAGGTGTGTGTAATACATCCTCAAACTCATTCTCAAACTGCTTTGGGAAGGCTGGCATGTTAAATGTTAGTGTAGCTACTCTGGAGGAGGGACAGCAACAAATTTATTTCGTAAAGGCAAATCCCCTGATATCAGGTATTTATGGTATTGCCATGAACTTTATGGCTGAATTTCTTCTTTTCACCCTTTTCTCCCCAGGGTGGATGGAAGTTGTCCAAGCAGAACTATCCCACTTGGAATTTAGCTTTTTCCTTTATATAGGATAGAGTCTGCTCTGGGTATTGAGAAAGACCATGAAGCAATGCAAATGAGCTTAGCTATCTCCTGAATGGGCTTTGGGTGTTTTCAATTCCATATCATACGTGTCATTGTTGCAGAGTGGCTGTCCAAGACCATTCTTGGATAGATTGAAGTAATCTGGTGATCTCTTGACTTCCAGGCAGTCACAAGTAACCCCTTTCCAGAGATTAGCTGCAGTGATACTCTTAAGTTTAAGGAGGGAGGGACGGAGACACACTGATGCTCTGTGTGAGCAGGGTGAAAACTTAGCCTCCTTCTGAGATGAGGTGAGGTTGATAGATGGGTAGAGAGAAGAGGTATGGGATTACTTCCTGCCTATCATTCCCTCATGAGTGGAAGGGACAATGTGGGTGAACTTAACATCAGTGAAGTTACTGCTCCTTGACAACTTAGATTACAGTGATTTTTCCAGATCACATGCTGCTGCGTGTGTCTACCTAGAAATGCAGCCCTTGGCAGGGTTGGCTGGGTGACTGCCACCAGCGGGGCTGCTGTGGCGATTAGAGTTAACTCTTCCATGGATGTCCCCCCATAGCTGGCACAGCTGTGCTGATCCTTTCTCATCCTTTTCTCATAGGTGATTGAGTGCATCACTCAGGGCCGAGTCCTGCAGCGACCTCGCACATGCCCCAAGGAAGTGTATGACTTGATGCTGGGCTGTTGGCAACGGGAGCCTCACATGAGGCTCAACATCAAAGAAATCCATTCCCTCCTCCAGAACTTGGCCAAGGCATCTCCAGTCTACTTGGATATTTTAGGCTAAAGTCTCCTAGCATTTCTTCTTATGGGCTGCGGGAATGAATGTGTTCAACTGCCGCTGAACTCCATTAAAATGTGTTCTTAACTTTGACAGTATTAATGACAAAGTTGCGGAGAAGCTTTCAAAGGGCAAGCAACGTGCACTTCTCCATCTGTAGACACAGTATTGACTTTTTAGACGTTACTGAGACGCATCTCCTCTCTCTCTCTCTCTCTCTCATTTTTTCCTTCTCTCCTGTCTTTCTAATCAATTTGGCTTCTGCATTATTGTAACTCTGCATAGACAAAGGCCTTAAAAACCTGATCTGTTATATCAGCAGACTTCAGTTTGCCCACCACAACTAACAATGCCTTGTTGTATTCATGCCTTTGATGTGGATGAAAAAAAGGGAAAAATACATTTGACTCGAACTTTGTGATTTCTGCTGTACAGCTACGGGGAGTTTCTATGGATTCACCTCAATTTTTTTGCTTCGGCATGTGGGTGGAAAAAGAAGACTGGTGTTCTCTACATGAAGCATGTTCCTTGCGGAGATAAAGCCAGATGGAAAGAACAGTCTTGTGTGATACACTATCTGGAGGAACTAGGGGATCAGATGGCATCCAACGCCACAAAAAAACACTGCAATGATTTGATGGAAGGCGAGAGGGGATTTAGCACTTTCCCTGAAGAGTCTTTCTGAGGACTAAAGGGATTGTTCAAGGAGGTGCTTTGCCAGCACCTTTCATTGCCAGATACAAGTAAAAGGGAAAAAGATGCTGCCTGCACTGCACACAATTACTTTACAACATGATAAACTAAACACATGCCCTTATTTTGTCTTCTGGTAGGATATTGTCATGCCACTGGTATAAAAATGTTCTCCAGCTAGTCTTTTTTAATAAAGGCTGAAGCTAGGCTTATTAATTTCAGGATCACATGTTGAAACTAAGGATTTTGATAAGATAGGACAAGCTATAGATGCTGGGGCAGGTGTATCTTATACTGTGCTTGTCCAGCAGCATATTCCTTCCTTCCTTAATCCTTTTTCATTTTTTTTTACCGTGCAAGCAAAACCATGCATGGTCTTTGTTGATTAATGCCCTTTGTGCAGAAACTATCACTCATCTTGTAGTACATCCAGGTAGGCATAGTGAACTCATAACAATATAACTTATATTTCATTAGAAGGGGCTAATGGAGGACATTAGCCATGTCAAAATGCCTTTACAATGTTACAGGTACAATAGGCTGATATAACATGAATGATCTAAAGCACGGAGATCACTGGTTATATTTGAGCCATGACAGGGGATAGAGATCTCTAGAGAAAACAAATTACTCTGAGGTTATGGCTTACTATTCAGAGTGCAAAGACCCTGAGCTCAGCACCATGTTTGTATTGGTACTAGTGCTGTCATTACCAACATCCACTCTTTCTTAAGTGATTTATTTTTGGTTGGATTGGCATTGTATGTGTACCACATTTGCATGGCCACTGTGTTGTTGACAGCTGCATGGGGATACCTGTTGTTTTTCAAACCAGGAGTTGACGATTTCAAATTTAGAGTTAGGATTATTTTTAATATGAATTCTTACAAATGAAAACCTACCTTACCTGTTCCTCAAGACTTTTGCCTCCCTCTGTGAGGGGGCGTTACTGCAAAAAAAAGATCTTTCTTTCCGTTTTCTCTTTTTGTTATTTCTTACTGATATGAGCCAGATCAAAATAGTCCTTCATCTTTGTGTTGGGGATATTTTATTTAATAAATTAAGCATTTTATTTTTGTAAGTGTTCCTATAGCACATTTAATATATAATTTGCTCACATATATTATTTATTGAGGCACTTTAGGTTTTTCCTTCAGAAGCTTTTAGAGCTAGCTCATAAAGATTCTGAACATTTTCAAAAGAAAACAGTTCACTGGACACTGATGAAGTTTTACCCTTCTCAATGTCATTGAAAAGGCAGCATTACAAATAAACATGACAGTGTAACTATAAAGCCATACTCAGTATTTCTTTAATAAACTAGATGTTATTTCTTAACTGCTACTGAACTGGAAACACACAAAAAAGCCAGAGGAAGATTCCTACAAAATGGGCCTTAAGATTTTATCTAGACTGTCTTGGAAGTTCACACAGAAAGCTAGATAAAGACTGAGCATCCAATGAAACCCATTATTTTGAGAATCTGAACGTTGTGTTTTAAAGGAATTTGAGATTGATTTTCAAAATAACAGTGGTGGAAAAGAAAGCTGTCAGAGTCCGCTCTTACTGTGCACTGGGAGGAGGCTGCAGGCGGTGGAGGGGGGTGCTAAGTTTATACCTGCTGTATTCTGTCTTAGTTTCTAATGAGCTGAAGAAAAAGGCATCTGAGATGCTTCTTCTATTGGAAAGCAGGCTCCAGCCTGAAAGCAAACAGGTGGGTTTTGCAAGCACTGAAAGAATGTATACCAAAAATAACCACAAAACCCTGAAAATGTATTTAGTGGCATCTTCTTTTTGATTTACTAGTGAGACTATTAGAGTCATTTCAGAGAATAAATAGTGTTACAATGCATTGTGCAATAACATAGCAGTATGTTAAACTTCTAAAGGACCAAATGTTCTACAGAGCCACCGCTATGGATAACCTTGACCTATATCATTAATGTTCTTGATAGTGCATAAAATGTATAATCAGAGTAGACAAGCTATAAACTGTAGCTATACATAGTTTTCGTTTGTTCATGAAAAGGTGGGTAAGTGTAGCAGAATGAGCAGAGAAGAGGAAGAAATATGTTCTAATCACAATGAAGGGTGAGTATATGTGCATATTCATCATGCTTGCACTGTCAGCTAAGTTGTGTACACAGTAAATATGACAATCAGGCTCATTTGAAAAGTCTTTCTGGACTGTGCTATGAACTGATCATATATATAATGTATATTATATATGTGTGTTTGCATATGGCATATATATATACACACACATAGCATATACATGTATGCCTATGTCTGTTGTATTTTATTTATATATGTGCAGACATGCATGCACATTATGTATGGGCTGTGTGTATATGTATAAATTTACATACACCTACGTTATTACAAATGATGATTAGAGTGCTATTAATAAATTGATAAAGTCTGCTGAGTAACCAAAATAATTTTTTTTTCTTTTGATATTTCTTTTTCTATGTTTGTGAGATTCAACTTTTTAACTGGTGTGCAGCAGAGGCAGTGCTAGAATGCCAGAGATATAACAACAAGCACTTTTCTTCCCCAGATGATTGCATAAAAACATTTCTTCCATTTCCATCTCACTTGTTGATTTCTCACAATGAAATGAACAGACAAGCTTCCAAGCTCAGAAAACAGAGTTTGTTTTACTGTCATTTCTGGGTTTGTGCTATTGTTTATTGTCCTAGAATAACAGTGCAGCTCCATTAGTATTTTATATGCGTCTGCAGTAATGAAGTAATTCCAAGAATGAGCTGGACTATTCAGACTGCAACACAACTTGTAGGACAAGGAGAACGCCAAAATTCAGCAGTAATAATAGCAGCATTTGCCACACTCTGTCCTTCACTCTCAATAGATCTGCAGAACTCAGAACTGGCCATGGAGGACAGATACTTGTAAAGCAACAGCACCCCATGATGCATGATGGAGTGTACCCTTTTTAGAAGGACTTCATTCATTTTGATTTGTAAAACAATATATCTATATATTGTCTACAGTTTAATAAGTAACTGCCTATTTATTCTCTTTTTCATCCTTTCTTGCTATTTCTTTATCAATTTCTTTCCTTCTTTTCCTTTCTTTCGTTTTCTTCTTCTTTCCTTCTTCTTTTCTCTTCCTTTCTCTCTTTCCCTCCCTTTCTCTCTCTCTGTACCCCTCCCCACCTGTCTGAGAGATTGTTTTTGTTGTGGTTGATGTAGACTTTTACAAAACACTTTAAAAAGAAATTAAGTAACCCAATAAAATGATTAGGTCACTGGATGACTAAGGTACAATGCATATGTGTTAGAACAAGTCTGTGTCTGGGTTGTTGCAGCCTGTAACTGAATTTCAAATACTGCTATAAAATGTGAGGGAGGGGAGTGGGGGGGCTGGGGAACAAATCGGGGTTTCTAATCAAAGATGAAGGTTTTGATAGCACAGGAAGTTGTATTTTCTTGTTTTGAGGGCTGGGATGAACCACTGCCGCTTTGAATCAAGAGGTCCTTTAGAGCCTTAGTTAAAACACCTTTATTTGGGTGGGGTGGGGGGTGTGCTACATTCATCGCAAATATGAAGCAAAAAAAAAAAAAAGTCTACATGTTGCAGGGAAAACACTGTGAATTTCACAACAGCAACCAAGTGACTATTTTGCCATCTTTTAAACATACGTCTCAGGAGAAGAAATGGGAAATGATGGGTGTGTTATTTTTCCGTCTATGCATTCTAGACCAGGTCTGTGGGGGCTTTTTGTTTGCTTGTAGAAAGTTCTGAGTGATGACTGGCTGGTATTTTATAAACACTGAATACTTTGGGCAAGGATAATAGAAGCTGCTAGTAGTGAGGCCATTTCATTGGAATATGTAAGAAAACAGAGACCAATTCAAATCTTTCCAGAGGCCTATATCTTGCAGCTTATATGTATCTTTCTGTAACTTAAAGAAAAGCAGCTAAGAATGTTTTATATACAAGTAGTTTAATTCAACACTGATGTTTAATTGAATCACCAATAGAGAGAGAATCAATTAATTACAAAGTATTTGTCCCAGCCCTGCTCTCCACCTATACTTTATGTATATATTTTTTTTTCTAGATATCGCTCTCTTTGTCACTTAAGGTAAAGAGGAAGGTATCTACATATAAATACAAATCTCTATATTGTCACCAAACTGTGACCTGGTGTGTAGAGCTACCTTTCTCAGTTTCTTTTTTTCTTTTTCTTTTTTTAATGTGATGTCTCTGTGGAAATATTTAGTGGTTCTTGTTTTGCAGTTTGTTATAACGAGTCATTGCTTTAAAACTTTCATTGCATCTTGGCTGATTTCAAAGTGATGCCTAGGTATCAGTGTTAAAAGTTTTGTTTGTGAATCATGTGACCAGCTTCTCTCAACATGACATGGAAAGTCTCTTGTATTACAGTGTATTTAATAAAAATGATGTCTTACAATAAACAATGTCATCCAAAAGAAAGATAAAACGATTACTTTAAAAAACCTAAAAATCTCATGAGCGTTGTGTGCTATTTTCTTTTGTTTGAATGCCTTTGTTTGCCTCCATTCTTTTTGAAAAGGATGAAATTAAGGAACAGTTTGGTATGTTTACAAACATAACATATTTGCACTCTAAACCTCTGAATAAAAAACAGGTCACTGAACTCATAGTTGATGAAAGAGGAGACCCATAGTAGTAGGGCAAAGAAACATCCCATTTGAATGTGATGACAGACTCTTTTTTAATTCTTCGTTTTCCAAATGAAGATCCTATTTGAATGCTTGTTCATTTGGGGAGCTGGCTTAGCAAATACCTGTTTATCCTCTAGCAGAAACAGGCCTTTAGATGTTTTCTGGCTTTTTGCTGAAAGCGTCCCTCAAATCACAGCCCCGTTAAAAATGTACTTTGTTCTTTTTAACTCATGTCAATCTAGAATTAATATATCGTGAACAAATACAGCATTAAATCCAAGTCCTTGAAGAACATAATTAAGATTCAGAATGCAGAGTGCTTAGACATCCAAAGGAAGGTTCAGCAACTTGGTTAAAGATGCCTCCACAAACTATTGATCTAAACCAAGCCTTTCAAGGTTAGAGTAAAACAGTATGAGAGCCACTTTATGACCGCGTCTGCTTCCCTCTGCCAAGAGACCTCTCTCAGATTAGACGAGCTGGCTACAAGCATTCAAAAGGTCAAAGGCAAATAATCCACTGAGAAGAAGCCTCAGGGTAGTTTGTCCAAAGCTGTGAAAATACCCTTGAACCACACTAAAAAGATTTGTTGGCAGTTCATGTTCATCCAGTGACTTTAACTGCCTTACCTGCTTCAATGGTAAAATCCAGATGCCTTCCAGACTCAGTGGGTTGTGTTGCCATCCCGAAATGAAACACCTCCCTGCAGACAACTGGTTGCAATGAAGTCTGTTTGGCAGCAGCGAGAGCTGCAGAAACTCCCAGCACTGAGCCTGTGTAAGCATCACCCTGCAGTCCCAGCAGCACGGGCACGACAGCCACACACCCTCCCCACCATTCCCTTTCCCCGGGGATTTTTAAGGCCTGGGGCACATAGCAGTAGCAGGGACTGGACACTGCCACTCCTCATGGCCACTCTGCATCACCAGACATGAAGCTGGAGGAGCCAGCAGGGCCCACGGACATCCTCAGCAGTACACTCAGTATTCTTGCAGCATTGCAACAGGGCGGGTTGGTTGTCCCTCTCCTGTGCAGCCCAGCCCCCTCAAGACTACAGTTTGAGCTTCTTCTCCCCAGCAGCCTTCCCGCCTACCCACAGTGTCCCATAGCTCCTTCCCAGCTCATCCCAGCCTTCCCCGATGGGCCCTTGGGCAGGCAGGAAGTGTTGATACAGGGATACCCTTGCTCATCTCTGGTTGAGAGAGGAAGAGTTTTGTGTGTTTTCTTGCCTTTTCTACCAGGGCACGTGTGGCCCTGCAGCATGCGCCCTGTTGCAGAGCAGCGGCTGGACTTAAAAGTAATGCCTGGTGCCGTTTTTACTGCCTTCTGTTCACTGCAACTGTAAGGGCAAAGGTGTTAGTTCAGGCTGCACAAGGGGCTTGCAGAAGACCCTTTAATGAGGCTGACGAGATGCCCCAAATGTGTCAGACTTGGTAGCTTGTTTAAGGTCATTGGGTTCTGCAAGGTGCACAACGAGCCGAGCACCCTCCCTTTTGCTGCTCAGTGACAGCTTTACACAGCCTGGCAGCAGCACAAGACCCGTCAGCTCGTCCTGTGCCAGCCTTCTGCATAAAATCCACAGAGAGTTGTGAAATACCTAACAGGTCAGGAGGGGATATGCAACACAAGTCCTGCGACTGCTTCTGCTAAGGCTCAACAAACTTCAAAAATTGATTTCATGATGAAGTCTTTGTGCTAAATGCTTCATATAACTGGAAAATCAATTGTCTTGATCACTGTATTATTTTTAAAGTGATTCGCAGTGCCTATTGATTATTCCCATTAGTATTTTTTAATGGCTATAATAATTTATATTTAAATCAGTGAGAAAGTTTACGTTACAAAGAAGAATGATGGCCCTAGAAAGGATGAAAAAAAATCTTGGATGTCATTAGGACAGGGTCAGGCAGACTCTACCAGCTCACAGGTTAGCTTACCAAAGCAGCTTACTAATATTTATCATAAACCATAGGTTCTGACAGGCAAGACTTCATGCAAGAAAGAAAAATATTTGAAGTAAACACCTGAAGAATCACCCAACTCATTTCTATGCTGAGAGCCCTGTGCTTCAACTTCTTGAGGCTGGTTTGATCTGCACAACACACACAGGGTCCTTCAGCAATTCCTGCCTTTTGAGAGTTGACAATTTTAGGGCTTGGATCTATTTTTTTCAGTGATGCAATGAAGAATACTAATAAAAAAGGCAATAAGCTGAACAAGACACATGTGGAAAAAAAATTGCTTTGCTTTCTTGAGCTGACCATCACATCACGCAAAAATATGTACTATCACAAATTATCACAATTTGAGCTAAAACTCAGTTTAGGCCAGGGATTAATAAAGATGCTCAGAACAGTAAAGCTTGTGCTCTTTCTGACTGAGGTCTGTATTAGATGGTATGCAAGGAAAGAAGAGATGGATGGGAGAAGATCAGAGAGTAAGTGAGCAAACCCTTGTTTAAAATGTGATGTAAATATTAGACGTGTAGTTTTGCAGTCCCATGTCTGACCTTAAAGACAAATAAAACAGACACTTGACAAATTGTTTAAACGTATTTGGAGCACTTCCGATACAGAAGATGTTTCTAGGCCTAGCAGTGCTTTGTTATTATACAATGGCTGCTAGTCTCATGGAAGGTCCAGGTCTGCCACTCTATTATCCTGATTTTTGCAATTTTTTTTTCTGAAACAGTTTGTTTAAATACGTAAGAACTGATACTGCTGTTCAGTGTGTCACAGCATGGGCAGAGCTGGCTCCAGGGTTAATTAATCTGAGTTTGCCAGCTAGCCCAGTTAGAAACCGTTGGGAATGAGTAAGTGATTTATTGGTGATTAGCAGAGAACAGGAATATTGACACAGGTAACTCCCAGGGCAGGCTCCTGCTCAGGGGTAACCCAAACCCTTCTCTGGAAGGTTGGGACTGCAACAGGAATGACATGGCATTTAGCACCTTCTCATTCACAGCCTGAAAACAATTTACAACTGCTTTGTGATAGCTGATGGAAAGGAAAAAAATCTCCTTTCTAGACCACCTTTCTGTATGCCCTTCTAGCCAGTGCTACCAGCCCTGGTCCTGGGTAACATTTAAATTGCAACTTTTTTCTTCCCCAGCATGCATCACCAGGGCAGAGCCTTCAAATTTGGCAGAGGCGAACAACTTCACCCTTGAAGCAGATGGTTCCTTGCCAGTTGGTTTTCGCACCTGTAAGCGTCCTTTAATTTCTGTGCCTTGATACTGCAGAGACAGCAGATGCTCTCAATGCATGTGAGGGCAGGTGAACAGTTTTTATTGTCCATGCACTAGAGAGGAGAAAAAACATGTAAGTGGGAGCCAGCCCAGGCTGCAAAGCTGACAGAAGATGAACTTGTGGTTTCTATCTCCTAAGCAGTGCCGAGAAGCCCGTGGTATCTACTGAGGAGCAACATGGGAAGATGTCTTCTCAGCATGCTCATGTCTTACCCTCCCAACACAAATATTTCCCTCTCCCCTCATACCCCACAGTATGGGACGGATAGACCAGACACAGCATGGGTGTCCCCACAGGGGAGAGCAAAGCCTTGGCCCTCGCGCTCATGTGGCTTTTGGGGAGAGTCCTGGCAACCAAGAAGTCCCTGTCCCCAAGTGCCGGCACTGATTGGGTTTCTGCGTGTCCACATCCTGATAGAGGTGATGGGCATGATTCCTCTTTGCTGGCAAATGTCGGGTCCAATGCTGACAACAAGCCTCCTGTCCATCTGCTGTGAGTCAGTACACAGTCCCACGGGATGCTTGTGGAGGTGGCGTGGCGTATCTCCAGCGTGAGCAGACTGTGTGTGGCTGTGGACAGCCTGTAATCCTCCTCAACTCTTTCCTGAGGCCTCTGGAGCACCTCAGGGCCCACAGTGGAGAGGAGGGAGGGAGCACACTTTCACAGAGGCAAGCAAAGGGCTGAGCACGCAGTGGTCTTGCTCTTAGGTGAGTGGGAAAAGGTGTTAATCACTGCGACAGGAATTGCCTGTCATCCTGTTCATCACAGACACCCCGCACACAGCTGCCCATACTCCCATCTCCACGTGCTGCTGTGGCATCAGAGCACCCAGCCAGCAAGTGGGGTGGCTGTGAGGGCTGCAGAGCTGCCCGTCTTGGCACAGGCTGCTGCTCGTGACCGTGGCGCACCTGCTCAGGAGTACACCCTCGGTTTTGGGTGGACCTGCTGGCTGTGGGATGCCACCCAGTGCCACTCGGGCAGCCCCATGTTGTTTGCCATGGAGAGGGCTGGTGACTGGGCTTGGTCCTGTGTCTTAGTCTTGGCCATTTTTTGGGTGCCTTGTGCAGATGCTTGTTTTGCCCCCAGTTGAGGGTCTGGTAGCAGAGGACCAGCTGGGTCCCAGTCCTGTGCCAGGAGGGGACCAGCTCCCTGGCCCCAGCCTCTCACCTTCTCTCCACAAGGCACTCTTCAGCTTCTCCCTGGCATGGCAGCTGATAAATCACCCAGCGGCGTAGCTTTAATGGTCTTGAGACTGAAACACGGAAATACCTCTCCTGGTTTTATTGGCACTGATTAACTCTGCTCATAAAGGGAGAACCGATATACCTTGTCCCAGAGACTATTTAAGCAGTCCTCGGAGGCACACGCAGCCACGTCACCTTTCACTCATTTGTCTCATCCAGGTGACCCCTTGGATGGCACCAGCAGTATTTGCACCTGTGTGCCTCGCCACTGCTGGCTCTGGGTGCACCCACCTCTGCCCCACGCATTCCCACCGCTCTTGCTGAGGTCGATTTTGGGAGCCAGCACACAGGTGCATGGACAAACCCACTGCCAGGTGCCCTGGCCAGCGCAGCGCAGGGTGGGCAGCGGTGCAGTCCTGTGCTCCTCACACGAGCCACTGGTGTGTTTTGCTTTTGCTGCAGCTTATCACTATTTCTAAAACTGGCTTTTTATTCAGCGGGCGATTTTTTTCAGCACTTAAGTTAGTCTATTAAGAGCACTGGTGACATCCCCAGCTCCTATAATTAACGTTTCAAGAAAAATCACGGCCAGGAATGGCAAGTGTTTAGGAGACAAAATAAGACAAACATATGGATCTCATATCCCCTGCTCCCCTCTCCCACCTCGTCTCTGAACACGGGGGTTTTGGCAGAGAGTCTGTTTGTCTTCCAGTTTCTCCAAGCTGTTACACAAGAAAGAAAGTCTCTGCAAACAATCCATTGTAAACCCAGGTCATCTCTTTCCGCTTATGTTTTTTTTGCACTGCTTTGTGATTTGGGGAATTACGTTGACAAGTGTCATGAGCACCAGTAATTTTTAGCAACCCAGAATCTAAAGAGCCTTGGATGAGGGAAAGCAGATGGAGGGTAAACACGGTGCCTCCGATACCACAGAGGCCACTAAATAAACACACACTTTGCTTGGTTAAAAGAACACCTATTGGCAGTAGATGTTGTTGGTTTTTCCACCAGTAGGGGACTAATCACTCTGGCAAGAGCTAGGTGCTCTGCAAGCTGTTCTAGTGCTCTTTTGGCTCTCCTTCTGTTGTACAACTTCACTGACTTCCATGCTAGGCAACCAGGTAGGGATTGGCGAAGTCTGCAATATCAAACTGATATTGCAGGTCACACTGTTTTCCCAAGGTGTGCAAAATCCTATTGCACCGTCATACATATTGCTTAGAGGTTATTTTCAGACTAGATTTGCTGCTAAACATCTACTTGTGAATGTGACTCAGGGCAGGGTTCAAAGGTGGCTTTTCCAAGCCAGAATGGTACGTGAGGCAAATTCAGCTGCCAGCTCTTTTTGGACAAAGTCAATGTTTCTTTTAGAAGGCCAGAAATACAACCAATGGACGTGAATATCCTTGATTTCAAGTCTGTGGCAACAACATGCCCAGCCTGGGTGTCATGATGATTAGCAGCATACAACTGCAGAGCTGGTGGCAGTGGGGGCTGTAAAACCCAAACCAGCAGAGCGTGTGGGCTGCAGCATGAGTAACGGGGATGTCCCCTGGGACCCTGCCCAGGGATCAAACCCTGCTGTTGTTTTGCCTTTCAGAGGTCAAAACCTGGGGTGCTCAGGGGAGCAGGCGTGATGAGAAAGGACTTGGGAGGGAATTAGATAAATCTCATGCCAGCCTAAGAAATCAAGCCAGGGCCAGCCCAAAACCCCCTAAAACTGACAGTCTGTAGCAGTACCTTGAAATGGTAGCAAAGCTGTTACACACAAAGTGAGAACAACCATAGTACTGAAAGACAGCAAAGTGAACCTGGCATTACATTCATCTTTCCGGCTGTTTGGTTACCTGCCGTATTACTGATGGCACTGAATAACACTGTCAGACCAAGGGAACCCTTCCGTGCTGTTATTTTCCCTTTAAATAATGCCAGTGATTAAATCTATGTGGGCAGCCGGCATCTCGGAAACGAATGCAGCACAGATTTGTTGTGTTGTGTACCTTAAAAAGACGCTGCCAGCTGCCGCCTTGCCTCCATTCTCGCCCTGCGGTCTGCGATTCCCCAGTGAGCGGGACACTTGACAGGAGACGGACACACCAGCTTGTTTTCTAGTGATGCTTTGGTGAGGTTAATGCCGGCAGCCTTCATCTCACTGGCTGCCCAAAGTTCGGTTTCTGCGTCTTCCACTTCTGCTCTGACATAAAGCCTTTGTCAAAAGAGACGAGTTACCATGGCAGTGCCTCTAAAATAGAACGAATCCAACACACATCAATACTTGTACAATAAATACAATAAAGTACTACTTATAATGCATTATTCTGCATTCACTGGGTAGTAATTTGTGCAGAGGGCTGCAACTAACTCTTTTTCATTTAATTATGGGAAAGCAATTCTTCAAATCGGAAATGCTCTGTGCTTGGGAAGGAACAGAGCAGAACCGCCTAGTGATTTAAAAGACAGAGCTCCAGTTTTTTAAATTAGAGCCGCTAACGAGGTTTCTCTTCATGGAGAGGCTGATCTATCTCCCCCTGACCATGCTGGGTACTGGGTCAGGCCCACATTCTCAGAGAAGGGCAGGCTTGTAAGGGGTTTTAATAAAGCTGTGTTTTATTTCACAGGAGATCATGGTTGGTATTCCCCATCGCTGCAGGCCAGGGCAAAGATCTCGGCAGGTCAGGACACGTGGCTGTAAGCCAGGCAGAGGGAGCTCAGCCAGGTTCCCTTCCCTGAGATGGGAAGCATTCAAAGACAACTAGAAAACTGGCTATATTTACGCAGGTGTGAGACCAAAGCTGTGACGTGATGCGTTTCCCACCAAGGCATGGGTCTTCCTTGTTTGGGCTGCACATCTCACAGCCATGCCAGGCCACCAGGAAAAGCTCACAGAAAATGTCCATCTTCAGATATCTCCTAGACCAAGAGAATAACTGTTCTGTGCCTCAGACCGGAGCACATGACCCAGTGCGGGCTGTTCCAACCTCGTTACTCCGTGCTGGGAAGCCCTTGCATCCCACTCGATTGCCTCTAACACCCCGAGGCTTTTACACTAAAAACGTTCTTCCCAAGCCAGTCCAGAGCAAGCTGTTATATTGCTTTGCTTAGTTGAGTGTTATAATTTTTTAATTTTTTTTTTTTTTTTAACAAGACTTTGTGTACCATGTTTTGGCACTGTTAGAAATCCTGATAAACTGGTTTTCTGGTTCAGTGGTTTGCTGCTCTAGTTGACTGTGAGCAGTGGAAGGTGTGTAATGAATATCTATGGGGAAACCTTTTCTCTCCCTCCAGAAATAAGTGGTAAAACTTCCTTTGATGCAATGGGTGAGACTTGCAAGAGGTGAATTTATGTTCAGACGCTCCAATGCCAGTCTGAATGATTTGGTTGAACGAGTGTGGGGGTGTTGTTCAACAAATTTTCTATTCATTTCCTCATTCCTCATTTAAGTAACAGTTGTACTGATGCTAACACACCTGTATAAACTTGTCATCCTGAAGACAGGGCAATTTTCCTGGCAGTACTTTTGAACTCAATTCTTTTTGTTATATTCAGAGTGAATAGCATTTACTGTTGCGTATGGTGTTGCTGAATGAGGTCTGTGAGCCAGCACCATAAGGACCTCTGCCTCTTGCATCTTCACTGATACCTGCCACAGCAGTATGCTCAGGAAAGGATTATCTTCTCATGTGCTTATTCCTCCTATTATTATAACAGCCCATGCAGTTGGGACTGGAGTTTGGTAGTTAACGTTTTTGGACTGCTGCAACATAGTCATGATATTCAGTAAAAAAACAATGAATTATAAAGAGGATTTTAAATAAACTAAGATGTGAAAAAAAGTGTCAGCGATGCTGTTAAAATGCATCTCAACATCAAGACAATACTGCACTTTACTTGCTGGTGTTAAAAAATGCATTATTTCAGAGAAAAATTAAGTCACTTCCATGAAGTTGTATAACAGCAAAAAAATAGCAGCTATATGAAATATAGCAAAATACAGGCATACCCTAGGCACAACCAAAACAAGCTTCAGCAAAACACAAGTGAATTGTTTCAACTCTATGCACAAAAAAGTGGAGATAGCAGAATCCATGTTGCCTTTATAACATTTCATAACGTGATTTGAACTTACTAGCAACAGCCTCTTTCTTGTTCTTTATTACAGACTGTCCAGTTCTTAAGGGAAATTTAATTTTTTTTTTAAACAACTAAAATATGTTTCTGGTAAAAGTCCTCATACAAGAAACCAGTCATAGTCGGGAAGCAAAGCTTCCTGTTCAGCTAGCTGTTCCTGAAAGCTAGCTGTTCATTAGCATTTCTCTGTTGAGATATAGACTTTCTTCAGAACTAATATTCCTAAAAACATATGTATGTATCTACAAAAATGTCTTTCAAAAGTGTAATTTTCACTTTAATTTCTCTCTCTTTCTGTGTATATGGATATAAATACATGCATACATTTTTTTTTCAAATCGACTCTTTTTTCAGCTTCTGTTCTGTCAAATGTTCCTGAATTCTGGAAAAGCTCTGATAGTGGAGATAGGGAGGGCATGGGAGAAAGCTCCAAGGAGCTGACAATTCTGGGGACTTGGGATGAGTGAGCACTATGAGGAATACAGATAAATCTGCAATGGGTGCCATCCAGTAGTTCTATGGAAAAGAAAAGCAAGCAAGGGAAGTATGGGGGAGAGAAGAAGGGAGGTGGAAAGATGAAATACACAGGAAAGTATAACTGTGTGAAATCTTTACACCTTCAGAATTTAAAAAAAAAAAAAAAGAAAATTGGTTTGAGGTATCTTGGTCATAAAAGAAGAAAAACATGGACATGATTGGCTTTTCCCCTCTACTTTGGCCATTGACTTGATGAATACAGTACAGGATGAGAGATAATATGGTATTCGAGATGAAAAACTGCCTGCATAGCTGTTCAGTTGTGGAATAGCTGTTTTTATTCTAACAGTGAAAGTTTATAGCATGTGCTTAGTCTTCAAGAAAAGTCAACCATCCACTGGTGTTTTCTTATGGTTAAGCGGTGGTCAAGAAGTGCCTTAAGGCCTGGGAGAGCTTTCATTTAAGTCAGTGGAAATCTTCCTGTTGATTTCAGAGGGCTCTTAATCTGATTACTGTGAATGTAATGCTTTCACNTTTATTCTAACAGTGAAAGTTTATAGCATGTGCTTAGTCTTCAAGAAAAGTCAACCATCCACTGGTGTTTTCTTATGGTTAAGCGGTGGTCAAGAAGTGCCTTAAGGCCTGGGAGAGCTTTCATTTAAGTCAGTGGAAATCTTCCTGTTGATTTCAGAGGGCTCTTAATCTGATTACTGTGAATGTAATGCTTTCACACACTCTATGCCTGCAACAAACTCCCAATAGATATAAGGCTTCCACCAAAGAGAAATACTGAAACACTCTGGACATAAAAGTATGTCTCTCTAAATCTGAGGTAATGACCATTTTGTTGCTCAGTTCATCAACGATGCTAGCACCCACACAGGTAGGAATTAGTATGAAAAGAATAGAGAAGGAACAGAAAATATCATTGTGTCCCTGAGTAAATCTTTACTTCTTAAATACTGCATGCATGTCAAACAGTAGTGTGGAACTGGAGACAATTCAAAGAAGGGCCACAAAGAAAATCCAGGTTATGGTAGCAGCCATCATGCAAGAAATGCCTCAGTAGCATCCTAAATACAGTCCTAAGTTTTCAGACTTTGGGAGGTTACAGTGAAGAATTGTCAAATCCTGAGCGGCATGGTGAAGGTGAGTATGGCATGATAACTCATCCTTTTTTCAGCTACAAGTGCTGAGAGCCATCAAAAAGAAATAGGAGGATGTTCTGGAGGCAACACGAGAAGATACCCCTCCACATCTGCAGTTTAGCGGCATAACACGGCCAAAGCTTCTTGGGGGCACCAGGAATGAAAGTGGGTTCAAAGGTTGCTGGATGTATTCACTGGAAGAAAAATCAAAAGAACTTTACAAAGGCAGGCATCATCTCTGACTGGGGACGTCCCACAGCAATCGGTTTATAGCCCACATGAGGCTGGGAAAAGATTATGGTTATTACTATGTGTTCCTCCTGTCCTTGCATTCTTCTCCAGGCACCTGCCACAAGTGGCTCCTGGGATGGGGAGACCTTTGACCTGTCAAGGTACAACATCTCTCACGTGATTATTTCTAAGAAAGAGGGGTTGGGATGACTGCGGCCATGGCTCTCAGCAGTAAAATTTCTGACAATACAAGTTTCACATGAATTATGAAGTATTAGTTGCAATACTAACAATACTCTTTNGCCATCTCTTCTTGATTTGAACTGATTTTACACAATAAATTTCAGAAGAATTGCAACAACTCTTATCCCCTAAGTGACTTAAAAAAAATCTTAGGCAGGTGTTTGTTGTACCGATGACAGGTTAAAGTCCTCAGATGGAAGTGATGTTAAATGAATAGTTCCCCTACTAAAAGTCAGGTGAAAACAGCGCTGCATATTGTGTGATCTCTGTTCGGATCCCTGTGCTGCTTGGCTGCGGTCCCCTGAACCTCCCAGGCTGCAGGGAGCAGAAAATGGTCTCTGCTCCAGGAGGCACTGTCAGGACCATCCCAGACTTCTTATACAGTGAGCTGATCACATCTGAAAGCTTTCAAAACTGTTGATTATATGTGGGGAGCTGGTTGCTAATATGCTGTAGATGCCTTTATAAATACCTGTCTCCATAGCATGTAAAATGGGAAAAGGGTGACATTCCTCTGAAGCGATGAGCAGGACAGCTCACCATTATCTTCACTTTTGACATTTTAATTAAAACTAAGGCTTCTTTTAAACTCTTACGTGCTTATTCATGTGTTTTGTATGCCACTGTATGTTCATCTCTAAACCAAAATAAACAAAACACTGTCTTTTCCTGAAAGCTGACAAGTCTGGAATAGAAAGAAACATTGAAGAAAATAATTCCAAAGTAAAATTATCTTCCAAATTATTAAATAATTAATGATTTAGAGAAATAAGGGGCAAAACCTAAAAAAATCCCACAAAACCTGCTGCTGTTTCTTGGCTGGGTATTTCTGCCATGCAGTACAAACTACAGCGAGTGAACAGAATACTCATAATTATCTTTAAAAGCAAAACTAAAACTAAACGAAACCCCAAGTAATAGATAACAGCCACTTCACTGGTGTTGCTGAAGATGTTCTTCGGATGAGAGCTTCAAGTAGAGGTTTACACGGAGGATGGCTCCTCCTCTGGTGGGGATGATGTTTATCCCAGCACATCAGAGAGAAACAAACACAATTTATAAATGAGCAAAGATTTTAGTTTGTAGTGGAACCTACACTGCTTATTTGGGATAATGTAATTAATAAATAGCAGAAGAGAGTGAGGGCAAGTGAGCCTTATGCCACCAGAGAACATTTTAAAATCACCTGTTTACAAGAAATCATTTAAAGGATTGGGCTGGCACAAATGAGTAGTAAATCCCACTACTTCTGTCTGCAAAACACGTAGCTTCTTTCTAAGGAAGATTGCGTCTGGTATTCCTGTAGCCTGATGTTTGTTTCTCTTCAGAAACACTGTTGAGCAAGAGCATTGCTTATTCTTGATGCTTTTGTGGTCTTCTGTTCTTCCAACCTGCCCTTTTGCTTTTCTGCTTTCTTACGTTGAGCTCTGAGTTTGGGGAGGTAAATGAACAAAAAAACATGTGTATGATTGCATGAGGATTTAGAAGAACTGGAGGATGTAGATGCCAAGGACTGCAGATGGGGTAGCCCATCTCAGCAGGATGTGCAGGGTGAATCAGGCAGAAAGGGCGAGAAACCTTAGCAGCCTGAGAAAAAACTACCAGTACTGTCAGAAATCAGGTTTCTGTGAAGAGGCACTTCATTGTCTTAAGTGACTGGGAAGTTGCAGGATGTTTCACACTATGCAGGTCACTTGTGTTCAAGGCAGTAACGGATCAAGAGTATTTGTAGACAGCAGTAACAGAGGCAATCTGACACAGGCATAAGACAACCAGCTTATAGGTTCCCTATTTGAAAAAGTCACCATTCACCCTGTTAAGCTATTTATACAGTGGTAATACTCTGAATAGGAAGATAAATGTGCTAAGAGTT
>VYZW01034738.1:378-16530 GCA_013401315.1 Balaeniceps rex | reverse complement strand
AATGTGCTAAGAGTTTCCTTACGCTGTGCACTACATATATATTACATGCCACCTACATCGTGTGTGGCAGACAACTAATTGATTCCCACTTGAGCTTGGGAAGCTGTAATTCATCCCAAGCCTGTGAGCATTGACTCCTCTTCCCCTAAGCAGAGTTCCATGCCGAAATGCTGCAGGATGGGTTATTGGCCGTTACAATCACTAACAAGTAACCAGCCCGTAATCTTCAGAGACCATCCCCAAAGCAGAAACTTTGATACAGGCACTGTGTACAGTCAGATGGTACTACAGGACTGCATTGCCTTTACAAATTGAAGCATATCCAGATTCCTTTGTCATTCATACTGAGTAATAGCCCTGCTTACTGGATGACAAGGATGCTAGAGCAAAATTACTTAACAACTGGAATTAACAGCTTTTCTAAACACCTGTATCCACAGTACCTAAAACAGAAAAATGGTGACATGCCTCTGAAGCTATGAGCAGGACAGCTCACCATTACCGTCACATTTGACGCACTAATTTAAACTAATACTTGCTTTAAACCCTTTTATATTTGTTCCTGTGTTTTGCATGCTATCATTTGTTCTGCTATATGTGTTGATTTGTCTTTTTTTCTGGTGATAGTTATCACCAGAAAATAAGGACAGATTGATGTAGAGGCAGAATGACAGCAGTAGGAGCAGGGAAACAGGGATATCATGCACAGCTGCACACCCATTCTTAGAAAGCAATACAATGCAAACATCTGGAACCGGTTAGCACATTGACTCCCAAATTGTACTGCATCTTTTGGAGCATCTTTTGTCAAAGTAATCACAAAGCTGTCTACAACCTTTCCTGCCAGTTTTATCTTTTGCCCAGCCCAGAAGTGGCCTAGGGTTTCAAACACTGCTTTGCCCAAGTAAATGGGGAGAAGGGAGATCAAAGGTACATGAAAAAAATAAGCACATTTTAAAATGTTGTAGTGCTAACTGCTTTTTCTTAGATGTCATTCAGCTGTCATCAGAATAATAGTTTAGAACATTACTGGAAACAATGTAGAAGAAAGTGAAATGAAAACTGAACTGAAGAGAAAACATTAGTTGTAGGTGCAGTGAGTGAAAATTTCCTACTGAAAAATTTGGTACTCTGAGAAAACCGTGCATTTTCCAAAGTAGTAACTGTATTTTAGTCTTTATCTGTTAGCTCCCTCTAATTAACACCAGGGCTGTAATGGTCTGTGAAATCACCTTCAAGAGGACAGTGGCCCTCATTAAAATCTCAATGCTTTGTTCACAGAATCTGAAAAAATTTCACCAAAAAACAAAGGTTAATACTAGATTAGCAGAAGCAACAACTTTTGATTGGTAATCTTGAGAGGTCTTCACTAGATACATTACATAAATTCTTGCCAAGAGCTTCTTTTTGTTTCAAGACAGTTTGAAATCTTTTTTTTCCTCTATTTTAGCCTTTTGTTTTTGTTTGCTCCTAGGGACGTAGGAACAGCCTGCTGAGTTCATCTGCTTTATGTCAGTCAGAAATGTCTCTGTACAGAGCAGAGGGAAAGGAACATTGCTAATGGAAAATAGTGCTTTAAGAAGAACAGGAAAATTATTCTGAGCATATAATAAATCCTTCTCAATATTTGCAGATTATTTAAAAGAGTAATTAAATCCATAAAACAGACCAGACTGAATTTCCATTTGCTTTTGTAGCATTTACTTAAAAATGGCCTAATAACAAATTTTGCAGAGATGTATAATTTTTCCAGAAGCATAATTCACAACAAAACAAGTTTCTTCCTTGCTTAATTTTTCCCAAAATATTTCATCTTGATTGAAAGAAGAAGGACTAGTAATGGTAATCCAATTGATTTCACCCACTTTTGCTCAAGAACAAGACTCCTACATGTGGATCCAAACGCAGGACTAGGAACATTAGTTCAAATCGCCCACAGCTTCTGAAATGTGGTGCATTTCCCTGATCAGATTTTTTTAAAAATTGTACTTTGTTGATGGCAAAGGATACATTTAAGGAAGATTCTCTTTCTGCTAGTGAAAAGCCCGTTGACATTTTAGGGTGCAATTCAACTGCCACTGCACACGATTCAGAGTGCCCCCAAAAACTTGGAGACAACTAACACACTCTTACTTTCCTCCATACATGTTTTCATACTCTAGAGAGAAGAAAGCAGAACAAAACTAGACTTAAGTCTGTTGTCTCACGCTGGTATGGTGCAGAGTGTGTGCCAAAGCCCAAGACTTTTCTTTCTTGTATTAAAGTGTGTTAATTTGTCCAGAGCCCAGGGAAGTCCATAGGAGTATTTGCAATTAGCTGACTGGCCTGAAGTCAAGCCTCAAATCAAATGAGACATTAGTAATCAAAAAGCTATTTAAGGATGGTTTTGTGGTTACATTTTATACATATTAGTATTTTGGAACTGTGGTATGTCATATAAATTTAGAACTAAATATTTTTCCAGTCATTTATGAAAGAAAATAACCATTATTGTACTTTTGACTAATTTTAATACTTTAAATTTTTAATTGCAGTGAATTTTGTCAATTGTGAAAAAAAAATGTGCATTTTATACCAGCACAGAAAACCACACACATACACACACATATGTGAATCCATAAGTGCTACTTAATTTTTTATGCTCCTTGTTCCATTCAGCATGTATTTAATGTAATGGCACGTGAAGTGTAAAGTACCCAGTTAATTTTTTTTAAGTGAAAGTTAATTTATCAGCTATATTATATGAGCAAATATGTCTGCATATATGTATTTCTACATGTATAAATACAACAAGCTAGAAGTGACTTTTGTGGTCAGCAAACTGCATTGGACTGTGATTTTGAATATAACTAAGTCACCTACTTACTCACATGGAGAGCAAGAAGGGATAATTGTGTTAAATAATTAATTAACAGGATGAAAGTGTAACAAAGATATCTGAACAATAGGGCAGAATTTCAAGGTCTCATCTGGAAATAAACTGTACTAGTGCTTTTGCTGATTACATTTAGATATAATTTCCAATGCATTAGAGAATTCGCTATGCCCTTCAAGAGCTGGGAAAGCATCAATTCAAGGCACTTGATTTTGAAAGTATTTTAAATATCACCAAGGAGACAATTTTCTTCCTGTCTGATGATGTCCTTTTGGCTCCAGTATCAAAATCATTATATGTTTTTTGTAACCATAAAGCCATATCAGAATGCCTCGTCCTTCACAAATGCAAGTTAAACTTCACTTGTGATTAAATTTGAATGAAAGGAGATCGCTAATTTCTAACAAACTTGACGGACGCCTGTCTTTGTTGTGATGCCTACCGAAATTGAATCTCTTAACAAGTCAATCAATTCTATACAGAAATGCTAATATAAGGGAGAGCTTGGCAGGATGAAGAAAAAGCATGTTCTCCATTGCACAAAGCCCCTGAAGCAAGGAGTAGCCGCTGATGAACGAAATGATTATATGGTTTTCCAAATGGGACAAACAGCCTTCAGGCAGAGCATACTTCTACCTAAAATACCTATTTTTAGGATATTGTTCCATAGGGGTTCAACAGGGACTTGTGGCCCATTCAGCATGGAGCTGGAGCAATGCCACACTCAGGTGCATGTGTGGCCCCACAGATATGGGTACCAGCTCATGGGCTTTCCTAACAATGAGTTTAGAAAATAAGATCATTTGACAGATGCAACTTTTAGGGGGTAAGCTATCCAGGACACTGAAATCACAAACACCTGCTCCAGAAACAAACAAACAAAAAGCCTGAAAGCCAAGCCCTATGCACCACTGCGTTATGCTGGTCCTGACGTGTGGGATGCCAGGAGTGAACCTCTTCCCAGCCACCTGCACTGCTCCTGGCCCTGAAATTTTCCTGGATGCTGCCATCGCAGTGAAACTGCAGTGGGAAACTCAGAGCCAACTCTGGATCAAACAGGGAGCTAGCTCATTAGGGCAGCTTGTGAGAAAAAATTTATGAAGTTTAAGGCCAGAGGGGACCATTAGATCATCTAGTCTGACCTTCTGTACATCACAGGCCATTACATTTCATCTAGTTATGGCTGTATTGTGCTCCATTAACTTTGTTTTATTTATGTGTGCTTTCCTGTAAGGCAGCTAGACTTTAAGTCGGGACAGGGAGAGGTGGATATTTGTCACCTCCCTTGGAAGTGTGTCTAACAGCTGGTCCCTCTTGGAACAAGTAAGGAAAGGTGTGTCCTCAGTTTTAATCTAAATATATTGGACCTTCTTCCACATGCTGGCTTTGTTGTGCCTTTCTGCACAAAATTAAAGATCCTGTGAGCATTGCCTATTTTCCTTCCATCATCAGATTATTTCTTGTTTATTCACTTCAGTTGTTTTCTGATAATATAAGCCGAATTTATTACGTTTCTGTCTGGAAAATGCTGTACTTGTTTCAGCCCTAGTATCAGTTTTGTGTTTTTTTCAGTGTCGTTTTACAATTGTGCAAAATTCTCCTAGTAGTCAGCTTTGTACTGTACAGAGAGGTAAAATTACCTTAATCTCCTCTCCTATTCACTTCTTCCTTGTTCATACACTCAATGCTCTTATTAACTTTGTTATCACATCAGTGGAATTTCTCATGTTGAATTGCTTTTTGCATTGTGTCCCCTAATGCCCATTCAGGGCCATTGAGCCCAAGGATATGTTTTCACCTACTCTCAGGACTGCCTGTCTTCTTTTGCTCCTAAGCTTACAATCTAGTACTTACCATACATTTTGTTTAATAGCCCCAGGGCCCTGCTGTAAGGTTTTTTATTTTTTTTATCACTTCACTCCTTTCTATGATGACCAAACTACCAAACTCTATAGGACCCTCCCATAAATGGTGTCTTTCAGCCTCATACCACCTGATGATCACATTAGAAATGAAAGTGTTAATGCACTGCAAAGTAACTCTGAGGTTCCTGAATTCAAGGCCTATTTGTGTGCTTGGTCTTGGTGACCTCATGCATTTTCAGCTCAAAAGCTTAAGACTGGACACAAAAGTTAAGATCTTGTGTGTTATTAGCATTCTTAGTTTTGAGTCCTCCACATCTGTGAGATCACTTTTTCCATGTTATTTCCTTTAAGACTGAAAACATGCAAAGAAGAAAAAGAAGACAATTGCTTATTCAAATTAGAATGTAAGATCTTAAAAATGAAACCACTACCCTATTGAATTGGAGACCTTGATGGACTCACAGAAGTCAGCAAAACTGCAAAAAGTTACTGAAATGCTTTCTCTTAAAAGCTACTATTTTCCCAAGTAAATTTAGCAAGGCCAACATGGTAAACTGTTTGTTTACTGGAGATAGGCACCGTGGGATTTCTTTGTTCATGTCAGCTTGTTCATCCTGAACATAAGGTCAATGCCATGATCCTCCTTTTCTAAGACTACAGCACTCTCCTGTGAAAACAAGAGATGTTGTGGTTTGCATTTATATTGGTCACAAAGTGGAATTAGCAAACTCAGTCAACATCATGTCCCATTGCTATAAAGCTTATTTTATTTAAATGCATTTGTGTATCCCCCTTTGTTTCACGGAGGTGTACTTCAGCTTTTGAATGCATTGTTGGAAAACAAGAGACAATATGCACTGAAGCTGGAATAATCCCATGCTTCATAAATCAAGGGGACAATCTGGCCTTCATTACGGAAAACTCAGGGTGAAATCCTGGCTCCGTTGCAGTCAGTGGAAAAACTCCCATTGACTTCACAGAGGTCATGATTTTGCTTTGCTTTCTAATGTGAGTGTTGGAGAGATTAGTCTGCGCCTTGCATGTTTTCCCAGGTTGTAAGCTCACCAGCCTTCAGTCTGCAAAGCAACAAATTAATTGAGAAGCATCCAAATAATTGTCATCTTCTTGCAATCTTCAGTGTCTCTCTTAGGGCTAGTTACAAGCTGCACTCCCATACTTGGTAATAAATCCTGATGTTTAGCTAACAGACTGCAGGGCAACGTTTCCTGAACTCTTTCACTTCTCCTTCTCAAGAGAAATATCTTTTCCCCACTCCCACCAAGTTTCTCTTTCACCTCTCTAGGTGATGGGCCTGGGACGGAGGGTGCAGGTAGAGGGGCAGCCTGCTTTCTGCCCTGGCGTGCCAGGCCTTGGCGAAGCAGCAGCGGCAGAACAGCTTTACTCTGTGATGGATGGATGCTTTCCTCCGTGTATTGCTCCCAGGGCACATCACCAGAGAAACTCATGATGCCAGACGAAGGGATGGAGTAAGAGTGATTGATGCATGTGTTGCCAATTGAGTAGTGGTACCCACGTACTTTGGGTTAAAAAGCATTACTACCAATGCTCGTTACTCTGAATACCCTGTGGGTATGCACAGCTACTGCAGACAGGCTGTTCTCTCGAGGTTTTGTCATCCAAAAAAGCTGCAAAAATCTTTATGTGTGCCAGAAGGAAAACCTCTGCCCGCCACCCACAGCAAAGATATGTTTGGTGAACAACTGAAGAAAAGGGCTGTGACAGGGAACCGCACCTGGACAGTGCACATGAGGGCTGATGCTGTCTGATTTCCTGCCACAGAGAAGTACTGGGAAGGGTGGGGGAGCAGGGTGCAAGGGAGCAACGCTGCCCTCAGACCTGCTCCTGGTTCTCTGCAGCCTTTCACCGCATTTGTTGCTTGGCAGCTCATTCTTACACCTCCTGGTGCCTCCCTACAGGTGCCTGTTTAAATGAAATGCTACCTGAATAATTAATTATCCTTCTGGACCATCCTGCTTGCTCTCTTTGATTTATCCAAAAAACCCTCAAGACCAAAATATAAAAGGGCAGGCAAGTCCTGTCAGCTGGCACAGAATGACATTTCTCTTGTGTTTTCAGCTGCCACTCACAAAGATGGTGAGGGGAAAGCACTGGCGGTCTCCTGCTGAGCCAGGGATTAAATAGCATACTTGGATGCAGGAGACCTGGCCTGAAGTCCCGTCTCAACGACATTCAGAGCTTGGATTAGAGACAAGTGCAAAGCCTATAAAATTCTCACTGCATGCAGACCTGGCGTGTTCTTGTGATTTTTACGTCCAAACCCAAAACAAAGCATTTTTTTGCTTCCAGAAACGTTTCTTTATTTTCTTTTTCTTCAGCCAGCACCGCTCAGAAAAATAGACCTAACTTCACAAGTCAGTTTGGCTGATCCAAGAGTTAATCTCTGCGTGAAGCAGAGCAGTGGCCAAACCTCCAGTTGGTATCAATCACTGAGCCTCCATTTAAGTCAATAGCCAATGGGGGTAGACATCAGCTTTATGGTCTGGTTCCTGCTATTTCCCTGTCCTATTTGCACATACCAAGTGGGTACCATGAGGCAAAGCAAACGTGGCCCCAGATTTCCTTTTCTGTGGGTAGTAGCTCTGTGCAGGAAAATGTAGAGGCAGGCCAGGCACAGACTTTCACTTCTGTCGTCCAAAAGTGGAGTGCAAGCTCTTTTTCCTGGCTATACTTAAATGTTAAGAGAGGACAGAGACTAATCCTAAATTGATCCAAGCTGCACATATCTTATTGCAGCTGTCAGGGTCTCCTGGGATTCTCCAGCAGTCCTAATCTACGCAAGTCCGGGGCCATCGCTGCCTACAGGACAGTTTCACTTACACTTACAAAGGGTTGCTCAAAGTTCAGCCCTTTATAAATATTTGGGTAAAGGATACACATAAAGATGCTGCTTATAATGACTGAGAGGAGTTAACTCTGCATTGTTACAAATGCTGGGTGCCCATGGGGAGGCCCCTCCTCTGACACCATCAGTGTGCTGAGGCTGGGCTTTGTACAAGGCTGGAGAGCATTAAAGGCAAGGAGATAAACAGGCTGGTAGAAGGACCTGGAGCAGCCGTGACTTGTGCATGCATGTGTGGGTGTGCACGCAAGCAGAGGGACACAGGCAGCTCGGGGCAGGGGGCTGTCTCCCCAGCTTCCCCTCTCCCCTCTCCGGTGTCTCTAGATTGCACAAGTGGGTATGAGAAAATCTGGCCCCGAGCCTTTGCGGATCTTTGGTTATAATCAGGAGCGCATTAGCAGTAAAACTATTAATCTTCTCATAGACATTTAGAGAATAAACCACAAACCACGCAATAGCAGCCAGTAGGGAGGGATGAAGCATTAAAAGGTGGTCTGTCTATCAGAGCCCAGTGCGAAACCACAGCTGCAGGATCAACCGAAAACCACTGAGCTGTGATCCCTGCACCCCCCTGGCTCCCTAGCAGGGCCAAGATTAGAAAATGAGATCTAACCTGCAGGGAAGACCTGGTTTTGCAAATGCCCCCAGCCTGTTTGGCTGCAAGGAGACTGAAGGAGCCAGTCTGGCCAGGCTTGGGCAAGGGACCTTCAGAAAGGTGGATGGGTACAAAGTTGGGTCAGCCTTGATTAGGCTGTTGAGGTTCTGTTCCTGATGGAGAATTTTTCCAGGGTATGGCTCTTTCTGAAGAGCACATGAAGACCTGTTCAGCGAGTGTGCCATTAACTGGTGTGCTCATCTGCCATGTACACCTGATTTTTCTCTTTGGTCTATTTTAAATATTATTCAGTTATGTTATTGAAGCATCATGTGGTCATTTGGCAGGTATCTGGGAAAGCAGGAATTAGCATGTAACATCGCTAAGATGCTGGTGTCCTCATCCTATCCGAGCAAAATCTGTCGTTGGGTGGCTTGACTTCCCCTTCCCATTACACCATCTCCAGCAGAGCAAAACCAACTGCCTCTAGTCCTAGCCCTAAGGCAGTCAAGGAGGAACTGTGAATAATGTGAAGCAGGCATATTCTCACAATCCAGCAAGTTGAAAATATTGGTGACTTCCTCTAGTTTCAGCAGAATTGGCAAAAGCTGAGCTTTTTGTCTTTCTTTGTATTGTAGGACGTCTCCTCTTCTCACAGCTTTGTCTTTGATAGTGGGAGAGGTCACACAGATTGACCCCCTGCCAGTATTGCTTAGGAGGATGGATATTTTCATAGGGTCAAGCGGAAATCAGAAGTCAGTGATTTTTGCTTACCTCACTGTCTCTGAATGTTTGCCCACTGGTGGTGTTTATTTCAGCTCATTTAAAGTAGGAGCTCCTACTTGTTGAATCTATATGTCTTCATAAAGCAATGGTTGGGTCTTCAAGATCATGGTACATGGGACATGCACACCATAGTCACACACTGCATCTTGAAATGCACCAGAAGGGAGTTGCATGGGACAGGTAAGCTAGGGGTGCACTGATTAACAGGGACAACAAAATCTGTCCTAAAACCAAGGCAAACACTCAGACCATGGCCTGTTCTCATCTCCATCTTACTCCTGCCAAAAAGACTTCTGGACAACCCAAGTAAGAGAAATGAGGTTTCTGTAGAACCATTGAGGTTTTAGATGTAAGAATGTAAGTACTGTTCAAAAGAAATAAAAACTGGCTCTTGAAGAAAACTGAGGGCATCACTGATCTGAAGATAACAACCATCTCTGTTTGCTTAAACTGTGATGTGAACACAAGCCCACATGTACACCGCAGCTGATTAGACTCCTATCTGTCTTGCTGAACATGAAAAGACTGCACACACACAGAGGGTAAGAAACTAATTATCCAGACCACCGGTATCCAAGATACAGTCTATGAAGATTAATGTTTGCATTTTCCCTTGGAGTGAGAGATAGTGGCCTTAAATAAATTGCACTGAATTGCAGTAATGGACAATGAGAATAAATCAGTTTCCTATTTCATTTCCAGCCCTATTATATAATCTCCCGCTATCCGAGGTGATTTCCACAGCTGGCAGAATATGGCTATTACCCCTGGCTATGTATTGAAGTTGGTAATCTCTTCAACACAGCAGTAAAGACTACTGCAACACCGTGGCTTCTGCTCCCTGAAACCCTGCCCTCCCTTTTCCCAGCAAACCCAGTGCCAGCAGCAGTGGGAGCTGAAGCAGCAGTACTTGAAAAGGTCCATCTGCCTTCCCCATGCCTGGTTTTGACCCCTGGAGACAATGCGATTGCTCCAATGGTGGGCGACGGGAGCTGCGAGAGGGGCGGTGGGATGGAGGGAGGGTTCCCTTGGGAACCTGCCCCATGTGCAGGCTGCCCCACCCCAAATAATTCCCACCTGCTCTCAGCCGAGTGGGTCAGACTCACAGAGTCTGACATCAGCATGAGGCGACAAAACCACTACGTCCCTGAGGGCAAATCAGCAAGAACAAAATTCCTCAGGGTTTGCCCCTCATTGGTGATGGTCACTGCTTGATAGCAGTCTTTCCAGTGTATGAAGCTGCTATGCAGGCAAATGCTGAAGAAGGCAGTAAGGCCTAAAACTGGCAGAAAACTAAGTCAAAATAAAATTAAAAAAAAAAAGAAAAAGAAAATTAAGGCTGGCCTTGCTGTGACAAATAGTCACAAGAATAAGTAGGAGCTGTATTTTCAAAATATCTCTATAAACAAAGACCCCCACACTCAATCATTTTTATGTTTTGGGTTTTGTTTTTGCTCTTATGCACACAAATAAGATATGACTGTACCCAAACTGTCCTAATGTTAAGAATTTCCTGGCTGCTGAAAAGACGGTAAATGTAGCTGTTCACACACAGGCTCCTTGGCAGCCAGGCAGGACGGTGAGCCTGGGCTGAGCAGCACAGAGCTTCCCCGTCATCCCTAGCTGGAGAAGATCTGGGGACAGCGTGAATAACACAGGCGCAGGCAACCTGATCTTGGGGCAAGGAATGCGAAAGACGTGAGCCATGTCATGCACAATTCAGCTGGAGGCTAGGTCAAAGATACTGGGCTGCATTATTGTAACACTGAAATCAGGTGCCGAGGCGTGCATAAGGCAATGTCTGCATATAACTGCATCTACAGAATGCAGCCTGAAATGAAACGGCTTTGAAACCCAGGCCCTTTTTGGAAAAGTGCTCCAACAGTCTGCTTTCAAATTGGAAATTGCATCTAGAACATTATCTGTAGTTAGTGGTCATCTTAGTGTTGCCCCAGAAGTTGCCTGAATGACTAGGACTGGGAGAGTTGATATTAACAATAATTTATAAGTGTACTTTTGCCAGTCTGGAGAGAAAAAAAGAGTATGAGTGGCACATTGCAGGTGAAACTGGGGCCATGCTGGAGTTATCTTTTGGTTTAAATAGTTTTGGAAATGGTCTGTATGGTTTTTTTCCCTGGTGCTGGGGTTTTTTTAGTTTTTTTTTTTTCCTTTTGGTTTGTTTTAATCTTATAAAGTGAAAGGTGTTTATTTATGGCTCTTTGTTGGTTCTTAACTTGAGTGGTTTATGTGCTGTTCACAAATGAGTGAAGTGACACTCATTGTACTGATCCTTAACAGAGCCTGAAATGTGGTGTTTCAGGATGTTGCAGAGATGATCAGAGCTTCAGGGCAAGCAGCGTGTTGCAGCCCTGAACACACATTGAACCTCTATTCCTCTGAACACACATTGAAAACAATACCTGTAACATTGAAGCAGAACTTCACTACCTTTCTATGCTTGCATCTTATTTTATATGGCCACTATGCATTTAATTCTTTGGTTTGGGGCTTTTTCAAGGGGTGTGTGGGAGTATGACTGTGTGTATATGTATGTATAAACACACTCTCACATATAGAGAGCTGTTGGAGCTATTGTGCAGGCACACATTGTCTGGCTTATCAGCTGTCACAGGCACTTGATTTTATTATCAGAGCCAGCCAAATTAAAAAAAAAAAAAAAATCTGATGTCTTCTGCACAGATCCATCACTCCATCATATGACAGAAAAGATTTTTGTGCTGGAATATTTATTGACCTCAGACCTCTGAGACCCCTGCATGCTGTGTATAAAACATGAAAAAGGATGAATAATAGATGTTTGGTCAGGTATTGATTGGCACCTTTTATTGCTTGTCTTCAGGGCTAATGTAGCGGCACTAGTTTGTGAGACAGTAAGGAACATTTTCATTTTGCCAGACAAATTTATGATTGTTTGCAAGCTGTAAAAAGAATCAAAATAACAAAAGTTCATTCAGTCAGTATTTATCTTAGGTTCTTTACAGAAAGAACTTTTGGCCATAATGTCAAGATAATTAAGAAATTAACCATTCTGGCAGGTACTAAAGCCTTTCCAACAACTCCACTGGGTGCCAGGGTGCTTCCACAGACACTTAGGTACATTTTACAAATCCATCCATGTGTCTTCTCTTGTGTTTGTACAGTATCTATGCCTAAGGACAGAAAAGGTAATCTTAACATCAAATTATTAAAGTAGCAGATTGTACAGCTGTTACTAAAGTGCTCATTAATTGCTTCATTCAACAGAATTCTTTTTACTTACCTTGAAAACTCCGAAATACTTCTAATACAGTCAGAAGTATATGAAATTTAGCTAGATTGAATTTCGCTAAGAATATATCAACAAATCTTTTGTACAGCGGTATCCTTCCTGACTTCTGACTTAGGTAGCATCAGGTAAGCTTTAAGCTTGTATTATTCTCCTTTTTTTTTTTCCTCTTCATTATTATGAAGTGATAAGGAAATAATATTCTGGATAAATAAAGTAAAATAATTGCTGCTTGTCTGTCTTTCACTCCTACAAAATGTCTAGGCTTTTAACCATAAACTAACCTGCAAGCTCCTACTGCAAAAGATGCATGCACCTCAAATCAACCACTTCCCTAGAAAGTTGGTGTATAAATGTCTTACGGGTTCATAGGACAAAAGGGGTTTTTTTGGTGCATTGTTTAGTCTAGGTGAGCAAACAAGGTTTCTAATGTTGGGCAGAGCATGCTCAATGGCCCATGATCAACCTCTTAGAAATGTTGAAATAGTGTCTTAAAAACTCCATGTATGGGAAATTCTAGTGGTACACTCTTTCACTGGTAAACACCCTCGGTGTTAAAAACATGACTGATTTTTGGGTTCCTTTTTTTTTCCTTCAAGTTCCACAACCGGATTTTGATCTGCTTCTTTCTTACCAGTAAACTCATGAGGATTGTCTTACACTGGTGTATAAAATACAGTGGTGTGCTTGAAAAAAAGAAGTGGAAAGCACGAGTACTGGTGCATGTTTCTTGTGCAGGTTAATATGTCTCTCAGTTTGTCCTCAATATGAGGTAAACACATAACTTTATACAATTTATTCATTCTCATCTTCTCCTCAATTTCCAAAAATAGGTGTTCCCTGCTCAGCTGAAATGGTAGTTACTCTTATTAAAAGCAAGAAGCTTGCTTTGATGTTCCACTGCTTAAGCATAATTGAGTCTAGACAACCTTCCAACTAGCTTGTCCAATTTACAAATGGACAAAGCAGGTACATACTAAATGTTTTTAAGGATAAATAGACCAATATTTAAAAAGCACTAAGAGCCCTTTCACTCAATATGTTCCCAGAACACTGTACTATTTCCAATTATCCTGCTTTTCTTCAAACCTAGAAACAACAAATGAATAACAGATGTCAACTTCTATTGAAGGCTACTTACTGAATGCTAGCTGCTCTTGCTTATTGGAAACCCTTTTAGAATGATTTCCCTTTCTTTCTGTTACCATGACAATATTTGGCCTAATCCCATGGCTTTTTTTCACATCTAAGAACACTGTGTAGGCAAGTGGAATTATCATCAAAATGAATCCTATTCACAACTTATAATGAATGTCTTAACTGTGCCCTTGTTTGTAAGTGTTACGTTCTTAGTATGATTCCTTCAGGAAATCTAGTATAGAAAATACAAACCTTTAACTTCCTTTGATTATAAATAGCTGATTGTTCCCTGGCTGTAGTAGCCTATGCATCATGTTGCTATGAAAATACTCTCTTGTTATGTTGAGAATGTTCTGCTGTCCTACAATGAGACAAAGTTACCCTGCCACACTTACCTTCTTCGTGAATGTGTAAAGATCAGCCTCCAAATTTATCTAGATATCAAAAAATCTATCCAACCTATCATGTGCTCAAAAAAATATATCGAATTCTAGATTTTATTTCTTTTTAAAACACCTCTGATACTGAAAGTACATTAATTTGTAAATATAAATGCTAGCATATAGATCTCTAGCTATTCTACCCATAAGTCCTCTCCACTCCCCATCCCCAAATCCCTGTGGGCTAAATTGTAGTCCATTAAAAAATATGCTTCTTAAAACCTTAAGCAATAGAGCAACTAATGTGGGGAAGAGGTACGTGCACTGAGTGGAATGGTACCTGTAGGAAATACATTTTTCTCAGTTTTCCTTTTGTATGCTAGCAAAAAATCAATTACATTATTCAGGGTCACTTATACATGTGGAAATCATTGGTGTGGGTATCGAGAGGAGTAGGGGCCTGTAGTACAATCAACATAAGCTTATTTAAAAAAACACATGTAAAGCTAGCTTGATGTCTTTTCTGCTGGGGTTGCAGGTTTGACTGTTAAAGGTAATACTCTTAATGTAAGGTATTTAGACTTCTGCAAAACATTTGGTCTGATACCACATGACATTTTGATTAAGAAATTAGAACAATACAAAATCAACATGGCCCACATTAAGTGAATTAAAAGCTGGCTATACTATTTATTAATGACTTGTAAGAAAAATGAAAATCTTTACCAACAGAGACAGCAAATGACACGAATATTGGGGAGAGCTAAACAGTGTAGAAGACAAATCACTGAGAGCGGGAGTGACCTCAATCACTTGGTAAACTTATCTGTCCAAACAAATGCATTTTAACAAAGCCAAATTTATAGTCATAGAGCCAAAACTCAGCCCATGCCTATAGATGGGGGCAGATCAGGTGAAGACTGTGGATCTGGAAAGGTTTCAGCAACCTCCGTAGACAAATGGTTCAGTCTTTGTGTTTGATTCCCATAAAGTCACTCCCTGAATACTACGTCCAGCTCTGGAAAGGATCAGAGATGAGCTAATGGAGTGATCAAAGACAGGAGAAACATGCTTTGCAAAAATACCTTGAGGACTCTCATCTATTTACTGGATTGAAAAGAAGGTTAAGGATTGATGTGCTACAAAACCTCTGACTGCCTATGTGAGGAATGTACATTTGATGTGTTTCATCTTTTGGAGAAAAGTATATGTCTCAATGGCTGGAAGCTAGACCTGGCCAAGCCAACATTAAAAATGAAAAGGAAAATTAGAGCACTGAACCTTATTGACAGCGTTGAAAGAATCTGTGAAAGGCTGCAGTAGATTCTTGATTGCTGGTAAGTTAAAGTAGTGTTGAGATGAGTTTTTAGAAGTTGTACGGTAGTCCAAGCAAGATCTGATACAGGGTAGTCCTCTGATCTACATAACACAGGGAACAATAATAAGAAATTACAGTTTTGGCCACTTACAACATGTAAAAGAAAATCTATGAAATTTGGCCCTATTACCAGCAATAAAACAAACAAAGAAACAAACAAACAAAAATTTCTCTTAATGGTAACTTGAGTCATGAACAGGAGTGGTGCCTATGCATGTAAAGCAAAATCCAAGTAAAGAACTTGGATCTTACGGCACCTGGGAGGATGACAGACTCCAGCTCTCCCCTGTGCTCTAAACACTGTGTACGAGTATATAAGGCACAGCAGACCCCTCCTGAAGTGGGAACTGGAGGCCAGACAAGATTCCCACAGACATCTCGGATGGCATTCAGCACCTATTCTTAGGCACCTGAATGGGTCCCCAAGTGTCTAAATCTCTTAAAAGACTGAACTTCAGGCCTTCCTCCCAAACGTAGGGATTTTGAGCAGAGGAGACAGAGTGGTAGAGTTCGTTGTCAGACATTGCATCTAATGCCTTCTCTTTTTGCATGTGACACCTGTTGAGAGACTCCTTTTCATGTTCTGTGAAAAAGTAGCAAGCAGGAGACATTCAGATCACTCAGATTTGTTAAATACAACAATTCCCACTTCTGTTAATAAATTAGATATGTTGTGCTGATTTGATAGTTTGCTGGTTTCAAAGAATCTTTCAAATAGCACATTATTACTCAATTATTTTAGCTTAAAGAGAAGTATTCCACGGAACTGCCAGATTTACATCTCTCTCTCTGTGTTATAAAGATCTTTTTTTGTGTAACGTAGGATGTACTTTCCATTTCAAGTGCTTCCTCATGCTATTTACTTGCCTGAGACAAATATTGTAACTTACCAGCAAAGAAAGGGCCATTTCCAGATCATTTTGGTGAGTGGCGTGCTGGCACTTTTATACCTAGTTTGGGAGGAAG
>VYZW01034737.1:5375-16664 GCA_013401315.1 Balaeniceps rex | reverse complement strand
ATGTCATATGGTATGGGATATCCCTTTGGTCAGTTGGGGTCAGCTGTCCCACCTCCCAACTTCTTGTGCACCCCCAGCCCACTCGCTGGTGGGGTGGTGTGAGAAGCAGAAAAGGCCTTGACTCTGTGTAAGCACTGCTCAGCAATAACGAAAACATCCCTGTATTATCAACACTGTTTTCAGCACAAATCCAGAACTTAGCCCCATACTAGCCACTATGAAGAAAATTAACTCTATTCCAGCCAAAACCAGCACAAGTGTCTAAGGAATTTTCTCTGATTTCTTCTACTGTTCTGCTGAAAAGAAAAAAAAGTAGGACAGAAAATCTAGATTCCGTAAAAAAGGTAAAGGAGTCTGGTCTATTCTTCAAGTGCCTGAAAAGTTATTCTAGAAGATGAGCTTATAGGTGAAGATGCAGTCTCTCTATTCCAATTATCATGAAAAGTATCAATATGGCAATGTGCAGTGATCCCTTTTACTTGTTGAATGCAGAAGTACTGGATCTCATGTGTCCTTTAAATGTACCTCTGGGAAAGTGCTGAGGAGGCTGTAAACTAAGCTTAAGATGTAATAAGTACAGAGTTAAGAGAGAGATCCTACAAGAGTTAAATTTAGATTATCAGAGAGAAAATGTAGATGAATGAATTGAAATCTTTGTGAATGTTACAAAGAGAAGTTAGAGAGGACTTCAAGATCTTCATGCAACACTGAGGAGATGAAGGACTAAATTTTAATGTATTAAGGACTGTGAACAATTTCAGAAATGGATTGCCGAACAAGGAAGGTTTTGTTTTAAGAGAAAGAGGGCTTTAGGTAAGCAGAATTGCAGATTTTGTGTTATGAACTAGTGGAAAGCCTTGAGGTTCTACTAACCTTTGCCTAAAGGCTCAATAAAAGCCTCTGTTCAGTGCATGGTAGTAGACAGAACAACAGACCAGGTGTACTGTGAACAGCATAGGAAAAAACCCCTAAAAATGCTCTAATGCTATTATACAAAGTTGAGAAAAAATTTTCATTTTGAATACTGTGGTCAAGTCTGATCATTCTTCCTAGCGGGACTTACGGAAAGAGAAGTGATCTAAATATAGCAGATAAAAGTGATTGAGACATATGGAAATAACTTTGTATAAAAATAGACTGAAAATGTTGGGACTATAATCAAGAAAAAGAACCAAAATTAAAGGACCTGACAGAAACTGGTGAATTAAGAAGATAGTTTGGGTGTTCCCTTTTCATTATACAAGACCAAAAGGAATGCAGCTGAATTGAAAGCAGTGCATATAAATCTGATAGGAGGTTGCTATGTTTTCAGTTGCTATCCGCTACATTACCTGCTTGTGCTTTCCTTCGACACTGGTGCTGTTCCCTACTGGCAGAAACCCTGTTCTGATCCAGTAGGGCATTTTGTTTCAACAGCAGACCCGAGCCTGGATTACAGTAATAACATGTCAGTGTTATCTGATGGCTATGGCTTAGACTGTGTGACATAAGTTAATGCTTTCCAGCCATTTTCCAGAGGACAGAGGACTGCACCACAACTCTTAACCTTTCTTTGTAGTCTCTGGGGGAAAGCTAACAACTGCTGAAATTCCTGAGGGTGACAGTGCTAGTCTTTTTCCTTTACCTGGGGATGCCATTCCTTTGCTGTAGGACAGAAATCCTCTACTAGATACTAGTTTCCACAGTAGCTACCCAACTAAATTCATGCCTACTACATCCAATGGAGAAAAAAAAAATAAAGTTAAAACCCAAGTGAAAATCTGCTAGCCAGAATGGCTAAATCCATTCAAATTTTTTTGCTTCAGTGGAGCTTCACCTCCATTTGGTGGTATTGAGCAGAACAGTCTTGTTAAGCATAGTGGAAACAGGCTGAAAGTATGTGACAGATACATGGCCCAAAATATCAGTGCTGGTTTGTTGCCTGTAAAGTACTCAAAAACATAATCTGGGAAAGTGCAGAATGTCTGAGGAAGAAGTTTGCCATCAGAAAGGAGGAAGCAGGAAAACACAAGGATGTGGAAAAACACAACAGCAATTAAAAGCGCTTCCATTCTCTTTTAAAATGCATTGTAGGTTGTTAAAAAGGCTGGGTGCAAAGCATTCCTGTAAACTAGGAGCCGTGGGCTGCAACTGTGTAGCAGATACATAAAAAAACCTCTATGACTGACTAGGAAATGGCTTTCTTAGGCATACAAAAGAACAAAAATCCCCACGTTTGTGAACGGTAAATGAAAAAGGTTCCATATGTGGTCAAAGTAAATAATATTGAGAGTCTAAGTAAGTGTTTATACATGCTGGCTTGTTGTGTTAATGGACAGTTATTGTAGCATACCTAGTGCTGCTAGAGAAGATAAATACCTGAAATTGAAACATTCTGCTGTGACAGTTTAGTTTCAGAGATACTTAGAAACAGCAATGGAACATGTTTAAAACAAGATTTTCTATAACTTCATATTTATATAACTTCATTGAAAGACACAGTCCTTCTCCCCTTGGGAAGAATGAAATTTGAAAACTCAATTCAAGTTATTCTGGAGATATAGTTAACCCAGAGATTAATATTCTGAAACGTTGCTGGAATAGCCTACACGGGTGAAAATACATTAAAGATTACTGAGCTTTACTTTGGCCAGAAAGCAGGATGGAGGAGGGGGGAAGGAAATAACGTGGTTCTGGGTGAAAAAGGAAGACAGAAATTTTGGTGAATAGCATTTTAAACAGCTTTGATGGCTAAAAGACATATTTTCAAGTACAGAAGAAATACCATTTAAGTGAGATGAGTATTAGTTATAGCTATTTTAGGATGAACTAATGCAGTCCTGAGTTTTTGAAGTGAGACAGGACTGCTGTTTGCATGTTGCTTTTTAAAGAGGCAGGAACATGAAAGGAGGCTTCAGCATCTGCCTCAATGGGGAATGCTGGGGACCATGCTGTGTGTGAGCACTCTGTATGCCTTCCCCATTGTTTGTCTCAAAGCCAAGCGTTTTCTGCATGCTTTAGTCTGAATGATATGACTGCAGGAGGTACAGAAATGAGTGGTTGCTGGTACGTGAGTGATGTTCTTCCTGAGGTAAGGTGAAAGGTTAGTTGTACATGTTTTTCTCTGCCAGTCCTCACCTACCAGAGACTCCTAAATGAACACAGCATCTGCATCCCACATAAGCCTACTAGTCCGTCTGATTTTATCCAGACTGTTCTCAGTAGTTCATGTGGGGTGTTGGTGCTGGAGGTCCTGTAAAATCAAGCTCTGAGGAGAAAATGAAGATTTGTAGCTTGATTCTTTACTCCATTACTTTTCCATTAGTTTGATTTTTAACTCTCTTGTCTTCATGTTCTTTGTTCTTACACTCTGAGAAAAAGAACTGTATTGAACTGAAAAATCAGGATCAGAATATAGTGTGGGAAGTAACAGACATGCTATGGGAGTGGATGAACCAATTAAACACCAAACTTTCGTGCATAGTCTATCTCTTTTACTGTCTCCTGATCGGGGTGCCTGACACTTAAAGTGAAATACACAACAAGGCTGCTTCACCTACCAAATATATGAGGTACCATGTCTCACCTTTTAAATGTTAACACTGGCACTTTAGACAGCTATTACCCTGTTCCATCTCTATGTAAAATGTGCACTCACACCACATTTAAAGCTAAGGATCTCTGGAGAAACAAATGCCTTATTGTGGGATTATACCTGATTATTTGTACAGACTCTTAGCCTAGGAAAGCAGTTCAGACTTAGGTGTAATGGGTGGGATGAACAGCTTGATACCCTGTTTTCACAACTACATTAATTATCTTAACCGGTTTAGTTCATTGCAGTCCCCCATTTGTGCTTATATTGACTTTTGAGATAATCAAATACATTATTTTACAAACTCCAGAAGCCTTTAAGACAGAATAACGAATGGATCATTGACTGAACTGCAGTCAATAGGCTATTATAATTTCCCTTAATACAGCAATATTGAAGAGTTCTACTTCATTTGAAAGATTAGTTACTGAGCAGTAACTGCAAAAATAAAAGAAAGAGAAAGCCACTCAGAGCATCTTACAATAAGGAGATGACATGAAAAATTAAGGTTGTGAAAAGAGTATGAAAGTAGTTTTCAAAGTCAGTTTAAGTTAAAAAGTAGTTGACTTCCTCATCAAAAGTAACACTGATTCTGCTGCCATTTATTCAGGATGGGCGAACTCCTCTTGCCTAATTTTGGATGCTCTCAAACATTGTGAAGTCAGGAGTTTACTTCTGAGGCCAGCACTGCTGTATTAACATTTCAGTTAAAATCCCCTGTGACCGAGAGTATAAGGTGGGGATAGTGTATCTAACATGGACACTAACAATGTCATTAAAATGGAACCCTGAGGAACTGCTGTTCTGCAAAATTTCTTTCCAAATAACCCCCACTGGAGCCATCATTTGATGTATTATGTGGACTTTTCAGTACGTGTTGTAGTTTAACCCCAGCCAGCAACTAAGCACCACACAGCCGCTCACTCACTCGCTCCCCACCCCCCCGGTGGGATGGGGGAGAGAATCAGAAGAGTAAAATGAGAGAACTTGTGGATTGAGATAAAGAGAGTTTAATAGGCAAAGCAAAAGCTGCACATGCAAGAAAAGCAAAACAAGGTATTCATTCACTGCTTCCCATTGGCAGGTGGGTGTCCAGCCATCCCTAGGAAAGCAGGCCTCCGTCACGCGTAATGGTTACTTGGAAAGACAAACACCATCACTCCAAACACCTCCCCCTTCCTTCTTCTTCCCCCAGCTTTACATGCTAAGCATGATGTCATATGGTGTGGGATATCCCTTTGGTCATTTGGGGTCAGCTGTCCCCGCTGTGTCTCCTCCCAACTTCTTGTGCACCTCCAGCCTACTCACTGGTGGGGTGATGTGAGAAGCAGAAAAGGCCTTGACTGTGTAAGCACTGCTCAGCAATAACAAAAACATCCCTGTATTATCAACACTGTTTCCAGCACAAATCCAACACATAGCCCCATACTAGCTACTATGAAGGAAATTAACTCTATCCCAGCCAAAACCAGCACAGTCCGTTTGAACAAGTACTGAGACTCTTGGCAGAAAAAAGGAAAAACTATTATGGCCCACCAGAATGATGTGAAAAACCCTCTTAGTGTAGCCATTGTAGAATAGGTAAAATCAGATCTCATATTGGAAAGACTCTCCTTTTGGAAAAACTCTGAATAGTGACAGAGAAATGATACATGAAATGGAGGAAGTTATTGAAGAGCTTCCACATACAGAGGAACTTGGTAAAAGAAGGTGGTTATTGATTTTGTGATTACTGGGGAGCATTCAGACTAAATGACTCCTGTGAGTGTAGTCAGAAAGATGAATGTCTATATGCCATCAGTTGCATTTGCCATTAACTGAGTTTGCAATTAATGGAAGGCCACTTTTTGAAACCAGATCTGTAGAGGATTGCATGGGAACATAAAAACCAGGAAAGCTATCGTAGCTTTAATCTGATAAAGTAAAAATAAAGTATTTACAAAGTATGTAGTTGTGGGTGTGTGGGAATATTTAGGTGTTCTGCTTTATAGAATATTCAAATTTTTTTGTGGTAAGTCTTCTGGGTAGCTAATGCAGTAGTAGTGAGATAGTTACAGAAGCAGGCTTAACTTCAAGTAAAAGATAAAGTTGACAAATAATGTGAGTGGATGAGAAAAAATGGAAATGATCCAGAGACAGAAATGTAGCTCACAGGTAAACAGGGCAGCAAGCCCTGCTGCGCAGAGTGGCTGCTCGCCAAGGCGGTCTCGGGGTACCTTGGACAGCTGCTCCAGCCAGGGAGGAGCCACATCCAGTGGAGATGGCCAAGGGTGGAAGTGCTGTGGCACACTCAAGAAGACGAATGATGTGCTCACTGAGCTGGAAGCAGTGGGCATTCCATTAACGGATACATTGCTTCCGACTCGTGATGGATGTCTTCATGCTATGCATCAAAATGGTACAGAAAAAAAAAAAACCCTCAGGAAGGATAATTTACAAGATGGTGTTAAGAAAAAGAACCAATGGGTATGTTAAATTAAGTCAATATTGGTGAGCAAACGTATCAAAGCTCAATAAGCTATTTGTCATTACTTTTCTCCCACCATGAGGTAAATGACAAGATAGTGGCAAGATATGGGATTTATTTTAATGAAGTGTTCTCTGACACAACCTTAGTGCTGTAGAAAATGGAATGTAAGGAGGAAGGGCCAAGTTCCTCAGCGTTTAACCAGCACTCACTTTAGACTAACGTTAAACAGATGTCCATGAGGTAGAATTTCACCAAACTTCTAAAACACTAGACATCAAATGACAGTAGGTGAGTTTTGTGCGGTATTGACGCATTTTTAACGCAAATAATTATAAAATGCGAACTCCTCGGGAAGCAGCTGCAAAACTTGTGTTTCAACGTGTCTATCAAATTTCCTCTTGAGGGTACTTTCAGGGTAAGAATGAATGCAGTTGATAATGACTTTGAAGAGATGACAATAACAGCCTTCAGAGGGTAATGCATTCTTCAACCATCAAGATTTTAAGACTGGTTATTTTAGAGGGACTAAGGAGTCAGGCTTCTACTTGCTATTGAATGGTACTCAAGCGCTTAATTTCCTTTAAGTGCTTTCCAACTTCTTGCACAGAAGCATAAGAAAACATACCTTCAGGGTTCTGTATGCCCCCAAAATAAATGCAGATAGATGCAGACATGGCTGGAATAGTTGCCTTTTTATGTGCAGACTTGTTTTATACTGTTCAGAAAATAAATGCCTCCAGATGGCCCACCTGATTTTATATACATTAGTAAACTCAGTATTGCACTAAGAGAGAATATTTTTAATGCAAGCATTTTGCTGAATCTCAGGGGTCCCTCAGGTTTTTGCTTCTCTTATGTTTCAGGAATGTTGTTCTTTGGCTTATCAGGTCCAGAAAGAGCTGTGTTCCCTTGCCTGGAAATGCTGACTTCTTTCCTCCTTTCTCTTCTTGCTTTATTTTTGTGTTCACACGAACTAAATATTCCATTGAGATACATTTCATAGTAACACTGAATCTTCAGGGCTGAGGTGTATCATTTGGTATTCAACCATGTGTGGAAAAAAACGTGTAAACAAATATACCTGTCTTTATGTGTACTATTTGAATGTTGTACCTCAGACACAATTTTGGCTGTTTCCCCTTAATTACCTTAAGACATGTCCACACATTGACATGCATATAGTCCTATAGGTACACAGATAAAACCTACTTCAGATCTGGTCTAAACAATAATAAAGCGTTTGGGCACAGCTGAGACTAATTTACATTTAGCATCTCACTAGTGAATCTGCATGGCTTCTGCACCAGGATTGTTCTGGCTAGTTCACAGTGTAGGAAATTATGGGTGTAATTGTCTGTAACCATCTAAGCAGCTGCACTTTAAAAAGACAGAAAGCATCTACTGCTGTAAAGGATTGGTTTAGAATCTTCCTGTAAAATAATCTTCTAAGTAACCTTTTGAACTCACAGTTGAGTTAGTCCTGAAGGTTGCTTCCCATGTAAGACACAGAAAATAGCTCTGGCTAGACCTATGCTCCACAATGTGCTTTTCTCGTAATCAAGGTGTGCATGCAAATCAGATTAGATTTCAAAAATAGAATAGTTTAGGAGAAGAAGCAGTCTAGTACTTTCGTGCACTTTTTGTATCGCCAACACTGACTGTGTTGTTGATGCTGCTCAGGTGCATATCCACAGGACATGGAGCCTGCCTCATTCAGAGGACTGCTGTCTTTGAAGAGTATTTCTCTTGTTTCTCTTTTTTTCTGGCAGCAAGAGCTGAGGAAGGCTGAGAGAAAAATGTTTGCCCTATTAACTAGTATCATAATAAATAGGGAACCTGGCTAGAGCTTCAGAAACTATAATTGTTATTAATGAGGTGCTTATAATCCATTGCTTGTAACACCCGTTTGAATCAATGAAAGTAGTTTCTAATCCAGATCATGTGCTGCTTTGAAGGGAATTCTTGTGTCACAAGGAAACGAGGTACAATTTAGAAAGTCTTTTTTTTGTTTTCTCCCTAAGTCAAACTACTCTTCTCAATGTGAACTAAAGAACTTGGAAATTTAATAATTTTTTTGAGCAGTGCAGCGTGTTTTTCATCATCCTTTCTTCTTTTCATCTGTTGCTATTCACCCATTTGGTTTTCATTATCCTTTTTCTCTTCTTCCTTCTTCTCTTCAGCTCATGAGTAGTCTTCCATTTATCTTTACTGACTTCAACTTTCATGTTAATTGCCTACCTATGTGAAATAAATCTGTAATCTCATCACCTTCTTGAGTCTAGCAACCATAAACCAAAAGGACTTCCATAAACCGAAAGGACTGCCCAGTCACTTTGGGGCAGGCTTCACCTCTCATTGCAGTGAAGAAGACTGAAGCAACTTGATTGCAGTGCTTAAACATTTCAAATGGGAGAAGGTACTGCTGACTCTTTAATTCTTACTTTATCTACCAGAGAAAGGATTCACAATAGGTACCTGGCTAGTACTTAAAGCCAGGCAAATTCACAGTGGAATTAAGTCACAATATTTTTACAGTGAAGATGATTAAGCACTGGAAAAAACATCCGAGGCAATAGTGATTTCTTCATGTACTGTCTCTAGTTCAAATTTGGACATTTTTCTAGGAGCACAAATTTTCATCTTAGTATGTGGGTTCTAAGGAAGATATAAAATCTTGGGACATAAGGGTGGTCACAGCAGATGACTTAACCACCTCCTCTGGCCCTAAACTCTGTATCAGTTATTAAAGTCTATGAATTCTGAATTGATCACTAGTTTTTTGTGTGTCTTCATTAGCTTTTTCTGTACCTTAACATAAATATTCCAAGAGGCTATATAGCCTTTTTCTCCTTTCTTGGAATTTAGTTATGGTCAATGGCTGTTTTCACAGTATAAATATTAGCTTCTCTGATCACTTGTATGAAATCCCACACTCTTGTCAATAACCTACTGATGAGGCTTGCAATAGCAGAAAGTTTAAACAGGGAGATTTTGTGGCAGCATGTTCAATTTCTTCTAAGACTGCTGTTGTCCTCTGGGGAATCTCTTTGAGGAGGCTCAGATATAAAGTAGCTTTTCAGGTGTTTGATATTGTTGATGGCAAGAGATATCCAAGGCACTCATATTGTTTCCTTGAGTGATTTTACAGCAATGAAATGAAGAAAAATTTGTGATGATCTTCTTTAACAGTCAAAAAGAGTACCAGTCAAGAGCACTCCAACTGGCTGAGACTTGGGGAGAGGGAAGTTACAGTTGACAGCGAAATTATTCTTTTGCATGTAGCTCTGTAAAGGCCCATGCATGCCACAGTTCTGCATGCTATCATTTTCAGACATTGATTTATTAGGACTTCCTAGATCTGACACAAAGGCTCTTCCTCGAGAGCTGCTTCTGGAACACAGTCTGCAAAGAATTAACCGGCTCATTTGCCAGGAAAAAGCAGGCAGTGTTCCAACAGAAAGACCGGACAGAAAATTGCATACTTTTTCCCAACTGAAAAAGTATTTTTCTGAATACTTTAAACTGTAGTGTATGAAAACCACAGGAAGAGCCATAGAATGATATAAATAGCATGTGTGACTAATAAAATAAACTCTCAGAAATCCCTGCACAGACATTCATGCATTGGAAGAAGGAAGTTAAAGACATAGACTTATACCTTCACAGTCAAAACAACCTAGTGTACGTTCTTGCCTCAGAGAAGGAATAATAGAAAAGCAAGCTGCAAAAGGGCCAAGGGAGGGATCCCACACTGTGAATTAGGATATTCATGCAGAGGTTAAAAGTAATAAAGGAAATCGTTGGGGAACAAGATGTGGACTCTGACGACCTATGTGAACGGCCATAATGAGGTCTCTGCAGACAGGGCGTACCCATGGTTTGAATACCTCTGAAAGTTTGTCATGACTGTTGCTACAGATTCTCTAAGGGATCTTGAAATGTTCTGCAGAACCTCTTCCTTGCCTTTTGTGTTTAATATGATAATGTTGCAAGGAGACTGTGAACTGTTCCTATTAGCAAGTCCTATAGTATGCTTATTATAGTAATGGAAATTACTCTTAAAATGCAGTCAGCAGTGGAGTATAAATGACTGTGTGAGAATGAGTTAATCAGCTGTCTTTGTTAAATGTTTTTCCATGTGTGGGAGGCCTTGGCAGTTAATACACTTTCCCCTGATTTGCAGCTACTGTCATCATTGCTATATGTGATTGATATGTCTGCCTTCACAGATTTGGAACCTGACATTGACACTAATAAACAGCTTAAAATCACTGATAATAATTTCAGAAGAGACTCCAGAAATTGTACGGGACTATTTTTTTTCCCCCAAATTGCAGCTTTGTGTCCTGGGAAGGGTGACACAGCTTTAACATTTTGCATTTTGTTTTGGCATACAAGTATTTTGGACAGGTCTGTTGACTGGAGTTAGCTGCAGAAATCAGGAAAACCAAAATAAACAAACTGCTCCCCCTCCCCAACCCTAACAGTTATTAAGTATAAAATGAAATGTCCTGCATTGGAGCATCCTCAGTGCAACACTTAAGCTGGTTTCACAAGGCTTTTTACACATTTGCTGGTCATTATTGATTTAAAGACATGGTGCAAAATATAGCCCTCCTATAATTTCATTGTTCTGAGGGGATACAGACTGGGTATGGAATCACTCCACCGTTTATGTCTCTTTCCTCTTCTGCTATTTTGTGGGGGGCCTTCAGGACACGAGGAGAGGGTTAGCCTTGTCTTAACTGAGAAGCAGAATGAATTGGCAGGTTAGGCATGAGTTACACCCACCACCTCTGTCTGCTTCCTTTTGCTGTGTTGTGTGGTGCTTTGGAAAGAGAAGGAGGTAATCAGATTTGCTTTTTAAAAAAGAACCAGTACAAATCAGCGTAGAAAGTAAGGCAGTAGGAGGAGTGACATTTTACAGGATATCTCTTCTCTCAGCCTTCCCTCTTTAGGTAGTTTCAGAGAAAAAGTGCAAGTGAGATGTGAGCACTTGTTAGTGAGGATAACTTCTTTGCTCAGCTATTCAAAATGGTTGAGGTTGGAATAGACCTTTGTAGATCATCTGATCTAATGCCCCTGCTCAAGCAAGGCCACCTAGAGCAGGCTGCCCAGGACCATGTCCAGATGGCGTCTGAATATCTCCAAGTGTGGAAACTCCACAACCTCCCTGGGCAACCTCTGCCAGTGCTTGGTCACCCTCACAGTAAAAAAAGTGTTTTCTGATGTTCAGTTAAGACAA